>JAANBC010000259.1:0-43547 GCA_014621405.1 Stylonectria norvegica
TAAAGCTATATAAGCTAATATATATTAATTATTTTAGCTTATTATAGACTTATAATTTAAACTATTATTATTATATTTATAAAGAGTTCTTTTTAAAGAAAATAGCTATATACTTATAATATATTAATATTATAAGTATATATTTCTATTAAATTAATAGACTTATATTTCTTATTGAGGATTTTATTTATATTACTTATCTCTTTTAAGACTAATTATAAAGTTTAATATACCCCACTTCTCATATCTATATAGCATAAGATAGAAGCGATTCTTATTTAATCCGTTCTCTATTGCCACCTCCCTTACTGTCTTTCCCTCTTTATCTATTGCCATAAGGTCAAGACCCTTTTGTAGAAGAAATCTGGTTCTCCAGATCAATCTGTTTTCCAGCAGCCCAGACTGCGCGACAAGATGCAGCAGAGTGCCGCCGTCTGATGGCTTGACCTTCCAGTCGACCCCGGCCTTATCCAGCTTGTCGAATACTTCCTCGTCGACATCTTTCCACTCCCGTAGATCTCTACCCTCTTCCTTGGCCTTGCGGCCCAACAGACCATACCACTTTTCGTCAGCATTCGTGTGGCGAAATCGACCATACCATATGTCTTTGTCGTCTTCCATTCGACCGTTGTCGTCGAGAATAAGTTCTACCACGCTTTTGCCTCTGTGGTTTGGCAGGTTTATGTCCTCGATGCACCCGTGTTTATCCAGTAAGTCGTAGAATATCTCACGTCGCTCTGTGCCAAACCAGAGGCACGTCAGGTCGTTGTCGGCTGCGTAATGTAGTGCTGTGTTCCCCTTTCTATCCTTTACCCGAGCGTCGGCGCCTGCGTTGAGCATTTCGACTACGCAGCCCTCGGGTTCTGCCATATTGACATACAAGTTGAGTTTCTGGTGAAGGCGCATGCGGCGAAGAGCAGCATGCAGAGGATACAAACCATGGTGATCATGCTGGTTAACTAGAGAAGGGTACTTCGAGGCAAAGATGCGCAGGGTGCGGCGCACAACAGGCAGGTAATAGAACTCTACGTTCTGGTTGCTGCTCACTTCGACGAGAAGATGGTGCAAGACATTCTTGCCCTGGTTGTCGATGGCCAGAGGGTCGGCGCCTAGCCGAAGGAGGATGTCGACGAATGTCTCCGTCGGCTCTGCATAGTCTGACTGCACCGAGTCCCGGTCCCATTTGGAGAAAGGGTTGTTGTTGTCGCCTGAATCGCCGTCGTTCCATGCGAGGGCGAGGGCACCCAACACACCATCGGCCCGGGCGTCTGCTCCTAAAGCGCTGCGGCAAGCACTCAGCAAGAGTGTACGGCCTTGCGGGTCCCGATGCTCGACGTCCAACAACTGTAAAAACCCAGGAAAGTCGAGAAAGGGCCTCAAACTGCCGCCGTCTTCGATAATAGCGTGTAAGACATGCCTAGCACCCCATTTAGACGACGTGTCCTCGTCTTCCACATCTTCGTCTGAGCTGTAGTGGTCACCATTTTCCCACCACTCTTTGAAGTCGTCCATGTCTCTTGGTTCTTGTGGAAGGGGCCTCCGTGGAGGATCCTCTCCAGGGAAGGGGGATTGAAAGCGTCGGTAATGAGAAGTATAGTATAAAGGTTGGGGAAATTCCAGAAATGGGTCAGCTCCGTACCGGAGCAGAGAAGTGGCCATCTTGACGCCCTCATCCGCCTGGCCTTGGCTAGGAATCACGTGCTGCGTAGCGCAGTACAGAGGGGGTTGCCATTGTTCACCCCGGCTTTCAAATTGCGGCGGCGGATCTGGAGAAGCCCAATCTGGCTCGACCTGGCTGAGGAATTCGCCAACCTTCCCCGGCTGGGAGTTGGGATTAGCTCCCCGTGCCAGCAGCGAGTCTAGCTCATCCGGACTCCCAGAGCCTGGGGCCCCATCGACGACAATAGAGAGCTCGTTTAGTTGACGACCAGGAAGTATGTTATACATAATGGATTGAACGATGAGGAGGTATGTTTCACAGAATAGATTGGACTATAGTGTATAGAGGGATTCTTCGAGTAAGTAGCACAAGGCACAGCAAGGAGACTAAATGTGGAAGAACATTTGTTAATATAGTGGTTAGGTTGAAGTTAACCGCAGAGCACATATCCGTCTGTTGCTACAGCACTGGTGCTAATACATCAACGTGTTCACCTTCCGTTTCGGGCAATGAAAAGATGGCAATAGACGACCAATAGCTGAATGACAGTCCGGAAGTAACCGGGACAAGTGCGTTACGACATGGGTGTTGTGGACCAAAGCTCCCGTGATGCAAGGTAGCCGTTTCTAAACTTTCACGCTGCAGCCCAAAGATAGGCCCAACTCCACTTGGCGAAACTTCTCAGCCCGTAACAGGCATGCTTTATTCGGGCTATCCCATCGAATGCGCGAAGGGAGCCTTTTCGTATAGGCCCCACGTTATCCCAGAGTTTAGCGCATAACCTTCTGCTAAGTACTTCACATGATAATGCTAGGATTATAAGGTGAAGCTGTACTAAGAGTGATATTATATGTAGTACTAGTGTCAAAGATCTCCAGTACTTTATTTATCAGCTATAATAGCAGTAAAATCAAGTACTATTATCTTTGCACTCCTGATTGGTCAGGAACCCTGCAAGTACAAAAAAGCTCCCTTCGCGCATTCGATGGGATAGAACGGTGAGATTCGGCGCTGTTGGTCATAAGTTCTCGAGCCCGAATAACAGTAGTTTGTGGCAGAGTGCCGCACAGCCGTGACTAGCGAGCTCTTAAATATGGATACGCATTCGTACACAGATGCTTGTTCAGCTGGCTGAGTGCATGCACTGCTATGCGTGCCGGCTTCCGGACTCCCTGCTGTGCATCCGTACTTCGTATCGCACAGCGTCGCAGAATCCGAGCAGTGACCGTGTGGGGTCTACGTAGTAAGTGAATTTGCCTCCACAGCGACACTCCCATCATCCATTTGCGCAGCTTATGCAAGACTCCAGTTCACTCCAGTTCGTTGAAACTGTTCAGACTCCAAGTCTCTGACGACTCAGATATGCTTCTGTTCTTTTTCATGTCCGCTCTTAGGTGACATGCTCAGCATAGAGGTAGTCTTTGAAATAAACACGACAATCATTGAAAGGTAAAAACTCAGCTTCTTTACTTTACAGTATGTAACTTAGTTAAGCATCATGCAAACACGCCACTTGGACATTTTATGCCAGACACTAGTAAGTACCTAACCTTTCTTGTCCTACAAACACATTGCTGATATCAGTAACATGTAACCCATTTCATAAGTGTCTGGCATGGATCTATCAATAATGATGAAGGTAGCCTAACATCCATTCTCCATTCACGCCTATGCTTCCTTCCACCAGGAGCATTCGCTAGGCATTTGGCTTGTAAGTTAGGATCCAATGTTAGGCTTTGACATTGACGCCGATGCTGGCCAGTCGCTGATCTCTCATCTGTCGAGACCTTGCCGCCTTAGGGCCGCCCCAATGCACAGCCGCAGGATTCGTCGTCCAAACCTCCTCAACGCGGGCCCTGAGGATGTAAAACTCGGCCTCTCGCTTGCTCTTCCTTTTTAGCTCGCGGGGAATTAGGTGCTTGCAATTGCAGCCCACCATGGCTGCGCGCGCGGCCTCTGTGGCTCTCAGGTGGTTTCTATTGATATACTCGCCGGCGGGCTTTTCCACATTCATGTACGCCCGATTTGCCTCCCTGAGGAGATTCTCAATGTCGGGAACCGTGCTCTTATAATTGGCAATAGTCGCGTCAAAGTCGATAGCTTGAATGATCTCGGGATTACCACCACTGATAGTTTTTGCAGTGTCAATCTGTTTCTTCGAGACGTCAAAGCCTTGCAAAGTTCCTCTTGGTTTGTTCAGGTAGTCGCGCAGGAAGGTCGCTCGGAACGAGTCCATGTCCTTGCGTCGCAAAGCAAAAACGTACTCGGTGCAGTCTTGCGCAAACTTCCAGATCCTCACGCGACTGCCCACAGGCCAGTCGGGATCGGCGCTCTTCTTTGTCGTGACTGCCTGGCTGAAAGCTTCCATAGGGCCGCCCATCTTGGAGAGCGCATCATAGTAGTCGGTTGCCCCGGGGTATAGCCTGGCCGTGTTGACATTGCCATCGATGGGCGCTTTGGTGTTGAATTTGGAATTACCAAGGAGGCCTTCAAACCTGTTGAAGTTCCTGGGAGGGCAACCCATGAGTCCAATGGGCGTTTTCAAGCCTGTCGGCCTAACAGTGTCAGGAAATCGAGCGTTATCGTCTCCCTTTGGAGCCCAAATACTATGTTACACATAGTTAGAACAGAAACATCTCGAAGTCTGAATATCAAGACATCTACTTACTGCACTAGAAACTCGTCTAGAGAACAACGGCCGGAGCTGCTCTTACCCACACACTCCGGGGCAATGGTGTAAGAGTATGAAGGATCCACGGACTTTGTCTCTCCCTCACAAACATAGGCCATCCAGTAAAGCATACTGTGAATTTGAGAGTTAGTCCTAAGATGTTTTGCCAAGTCTTGTACAACTCACCGCTCGGCGATGCCACGTTGACCATAGGCAACGGCTGCGGGCAGCACTGGTATCAACACAAATAGCCCGGACAAGACCAAGGAAGCCTTCATAGTGAAGTGGTTAATTCTTTTAACGTAGTAGCTCCTGCCGACTGATCACAAAAAAAAAAGGGATCTGGCAGAAGAGGAGAAGAAAAGAAATGGATTGAATTGGAACCAGGGAAAAGAAGTGAAAGGTCATTTGGAGAGAGGAAAGTTTGCAGTGTCCTATGGAATGACAAGGCCGTTGTCGTATCTCTTACGAGATGTTATACTTCAAAAAGCATGGTTCTAGTATATGGCAAAGCAGGATCAGACTCGATGGGAAGGCCTATACCGCGGCTCCATTGTAGCCACCCCCTTTTACAGACAGCAGATTTATTTTAAAAGTCTCATCTCATATTGTTCGACTCGGAGATTACAGATAGACATAAGTGCATTCGCACGTTGATACACTGTTCACAGTCTACCTTGCTACCAGACTTGAAGCGGCCGAGGACATTGCAGAGGTAGGTGGCTAGCGGGAGCTCCGGCGTCCGGGATTCGGCGGAACTTCCTCGTCGTCACTCATGGTTTCCTATCTGGACCACCACCTCCGTACGCTTGCCCGTCTCCTGCAGCTGACCTGCCGTATGCCTGTCTGCTTACCCGGCCCGAGACCCTGAAGTCGCCTGTTTTGTGTGTGAAATTCCCACACATTTTCGCTTTATCCGCTGCTGCCCGACATTCACGGCAATTGCGGCCTCGTCGATGGGTTGCTATGCTCTCGGGGCTAGGCTGTGTAACATCCTTCTGCCGTTGTCGGATGTTAATTGTAACCTCAGGGTCGATGTTCGGCGGTAGATCCCCGTAGCAACATTGGTAGGCCCGCCAAAAGGTCATCGTCGAAGAAGAAACCCTGCATTTTCTAAGACTGTGGCTGAACCTCACCGTTAAATTTCCCTCGCAACAGGACCAACATGCATATGAATGTTGGGATGTGGAGCATTCAACACAGAGGACTATACGATTTCTGTCTTTCTCGGACGCAGGGACCTGCAGTCCACGGCATCGCCGCATACCTGTGCCAAGTATGCGCCGGGGCTAAGGCTTGATGGGCCCCGTCGGCCCGGCCCGTGGGCAAAACTAGGTGATAATTAGGGCGATCTTGTGAGTCCATGGCCAAAGTATCACCCTGGTCGGTGAGGCTGAGAAGGCAGCGACTCGTTGAAAGAGGCACCAAGGGGAGTGTGGTTGTTGCTTGCGCTAAATTATTTGAAACGACCTAATCCAGGAAGGAGGAAGAAATTGCTGCCATATTCTGGGGCGAGGCTCATCGGCCGATGAAGGAAGAACCGAAAGAGAAATGACCTCAACTTTGTGGGGATCAACAAGATTAAAAGCTGTGACAATGCTGCGGATGTTATTCGATGTGCCTGATATGTTATACTGTGATCACCCGCTGTGGTGTTAACTGCGAAGACTAAGTAAAGAACATGAAACTATAGACCAGTTCTCTCGGTCTTACTTCGTTTCCTCCTTAACCTGATACGCTGCTTCCTTCAGTCTCCCTTCTTCTCTCCCTTTTGTTCATTTGTTCCCCTACCTGGTACCTACGTTTTGTTCTTTCACCGGGTCTAGTCTGCCTTCTTCCTTCTTCAACATGCGGTGTGTGTTGCAGGCGCTGGCCTGGGCCTTTCTTGGGCGCAATCTCGCAGTATATGCTGCTGCAAGTGATGGACCAGACGACTTCTATTCTGAGCTTCATCCCTGCCCAGCTGCTTGCCAAAGCGTTCCTGAGAACTGGACGGTTTATTCTTCCGTTCAACGACTTAGTGTCTGTACGCAGCCCATGCTGCTGGACTTTGCCATTTACACTCCCTTGGGGGACGAGAAAGTCAGTGTCAAGTTGAGGACATGCACTTCGGGCAATGCCAGCGACACTCAGAACGGCCTTGTCTTGCCTGAGAGGCCGACACCCCACAAGCGCGCCATCCATGATACCTTCACAGACAACACTTGTATCACGGCAAGTGAGACTAAAGTGAGCCTTGACTTGCTGGCAGAGAGCGATCAGGGCCTTGCTGGAGCAAAAAACCTCCAAGCCGCCATCCAGCAACTGAAGGAATACATGTCGGATTCGACGCACTGCGACACTAGATTCCTCATCGGATACAGCCAAGGTGCTGTTGTTGCTGTGTACAGCGGTGCTGCTATTGAAAATGGCCGCACTATCCCTTCCGTGCTAGAACAGATTGAGGACACGTTGCACGGATCTTCGCCCCTGAGTGCCATTGTGGAGCTTTGCGGCGAAGGTCGCAACGCTGATTACACCTTTGGTGTCGCTATCGATACCACTGGCGATCTAGCCGCTGTCCAAAAGGCGGTGGTGTCTTGGAGCAACGGAGCTTGCTTCACTAGTGGAAAGTCGAGCAACAAGCTCTCCAACGTCGGCATCTATGAGGCTCCCCTGGTCCCCGTCACGCCAGGCAGTTCCAGTTCTGGCAAGAGGTCTGCAAGCACCCATCAACACGCCCATAAGCTTGCTCACTCTCAATTGCATACACACGAGGCTCGTGGTATCTGCAAAACAATCACCGTTATAGGCGGCGACTCCTGTGGGTCGTTGGCGTCCAAGTGCGGCGTCACAGCCAAAAATCTGTCCAAGTACAACCCGAGTAAGACGCTTTGCTCAAAGCTGCAAGCTGGACAGCGAATCTGCTGTTCTGCCGGAAGTCTGCCTGACATCACTCCCAAGCCTAGCAAGGACGGAAGCTGTCACTCGTATACAGTCCGGTCGGGCGACAGTTGTGCCCTGATTGCCAACAAGCATGATCTGACTATGGCAAAGCTCGAAGCCTTCAACGATAAAGTCACCTGGGGTTGGAGTGGTTGCAAGAGTCTTGCTGCAGGCATCAACATGTGCTTGAGTACAGGCACTCCTCCGCTGCCCGCTCCCGTAGCTAACGCCCTCTGCGGTCCTCTCAAGCCTGGAACCACTGCCCCCAAGAAGGGCCAGACCTTAGCCGGCCTGAACCCATGCCCTCTTAACTCTTGCTGTGATATCTGGGGTCTGTGTGGTACCACACCTGACTACTGTACTGTTGAGAAGGGTCTCACTGGGAACCCTGGCACGGCTCCTCCTAAGAAGAATGGGTGTGTGTCGAACTGCGGCGTTGCTATCAAGAACAAGTGAGTATCTAACGTCATTTCGACATCAACTGCGCATACCACTGATACGATACAACTCTGCTCAGTGCCAATAAGCCGAAACTTTTTATGCAGGTTGCTTACTACGAGTCCTGGAATTGGGATCGTCCATGTCTTAACTACCGAGCAATCGATCTTGGCGGCACTCCATACACGCACGCCCACTGGGGCTTCGCCACTATCGACAAGAACTACAATATTGTCGTCAACGACACTTACAAACAGCTCTCGGACTTCTTGTCGCTTCCCAACAAGAAGATTCTATCCTTTGGTGGTTGGGGGTTTTCGACTGCTCCTGCTACCTACCAGAGCCTTCGAACTGCTATGAACCCTGGAAACGTTGACAAGTTTGTGAGCAACATTGCAGCTTATCTCAAAAAGGGCGGGTGGGACGGAGTCGATATCGACTGGGAATACCCTGGCGTATGTTGTTTACATTACCTGCAGGCTCGATGTCGTTTAGCTCAACTAACATTTGTGAACAGGCTCCTGATATTCCCGGCATCACCCCTGGATTGAAGACTGATGGCCCCAACTACCTCAAGTTCCTGGAAAAGCTCCGCAAGTCTCTTGGTACCTCGAGGTCTATCTCCATCGCCGCCCCTGCTTCTTACTGGTATCTAAAGTCGTTTCCAATTGCCGACATGGCTAAGCAAGTTGACTACATTGTGTACATGACATACGATCTTCACGGTAGGTATTCGATGCGGTCGCTTTACCACTATGACTAAGAATGCGATACTAAAAACCGAGCTAGGTCAATGGGATTACAAGAACCAGTGGGCTCAGGAGGGCTGCGCTGCTGGAAACTGTCTTCGAAGTCATAGTATGTATCATCGCCGTCCTCCCTCTACGCGTAGTTGCAAAACTAATAGGCTTATCTAGTAAACTTGACCGAGACGACGTATGCTCTAGCCATGAGTGAAGAATCCTGATGAAGACGTTTAGCAGAAGCACCGAGAGCTAATATCATGAAACAGTTACCAAGGCTGGTGTACCGGCTAACAAGATCAACGTTGGGGTCTCTAGCTACGGCCGCTCTTTCGGAATTACGAGCCGTGCTGCCTGCGAAAAGTCGCTGAGTGGGAGTGGATGTAATATCATTGGTCCCAAATCTGCCGCTACGCCCGGCAACTGTACACAGACGGCCGGATACATCGCCAACGCCGAGATTGAAGAGATTATCAACCTGGATACCGCGGGTGCTGGTATAAAGTACGTCTACGATAGGGCCAGCGACTCGGATACACTCTTTTACGGCAACAACTGGGTCTCTTACATGTCTGATACCACCAAGATGTCGCGCATCTCGCACTACAAAGGTTTGAACTTTGCGGGGACTGTGGACTGGGCGGTTGATCTGCAGCAGTTCACTGATGATGACTTGGACCCCAGCGGCGACGATGAGTTGCCCGATACTACACCCCTGGCCGATTGCAGTGCTACCTACTCTACCTTCGGCGAGCTCGATGCCCACGCTAGCAATATCCCTCAACACTGCGTAGCTCAATATACTATCCAGACTCTAAAAGCGCTACTGTCCGAGGCCCTCAGCAACTATACCGACCTAAACGACCACGGATACGACAAAAAGTTCGGCATCTACTCCAAGGCAGTCGCTGGCAGCGCGGGCCACTCGCTGCTCGGCTTCATCAACGACCACGGCAATAGCTACGCCACATGTATTGTAGCCGAGACGTCGATCTGTTGCAAGGCGTGCAACAATGAAAAACACTCCGATAGCTACTGCGACTACTGCTTCAACGACGGCAAGTGTTACCAAACGTGCAACGCCATCGGCTGCAACAAGCGCGACGACATCCAGCCCACACAGGAGCTCATTACCAAGATGGTGAAGAAGTCGGAGCCTTGCCCGCCTAACTACAGCAAGCGCGGCATAGGTCCCGACAACCCGTACGAGCAAACGGTGTACTGGACATGGAAAAACTCGTCGGGATTCTTCGCCGACCTGGAGCTAGACTCAGGCATCCCTAAGTCTAAGACGAAAATGGGTAGCTACGATAACATGAACTCTTGTCCGCCCTCGGCCAAGGCCGGGGATGATTGCTGGGGGTTCGGCATGTATTATAACGTGCCTATCATCAACGGCTACACTACTTCTGACGTGGCCAATCCCAAAGATGTCGTGAGCAAGGGCCTCAGCAAGATCAAGGGTCTTCCGGCGCAGATCGACAGTGTCTTGACCAACTTGCAGCTCAACGGCTATATTGGCGACGACATGGACCTGGTCGACTCCTTATCGCTACCCATTCTTATGCTTGCTTCTGCGACGGAAAACATGGGCACTGTGGTTCAGATCGCTGACAAGATCACCGAAGAAGAGCGCAAGGCCTTCATTCTCGCCTTTCTGAGCGCTATTTTCCTCCTCATCCCCGTCATTGGTGAAGTCATTGGCAGCGTTGCCGAGTTAGGCGACATCGCCGCTATCACAGCCCTTGTCGGTGCAGCTGGCAACGCGGCTACTGACATCTACACGGTCGTCGACGATCCCAAGAATGCACCCCTCGCTATCTTCGACCTGATTCTCGCTCCCCTCGCCATTGCCGATATAGCAACTATTACCAAGGCTTCAAACTTACGCCGGGCCATGAAGGAGACGGACGTCGCCAAGTTAGGTGACCGGGTCAAGGGAAGAATGGATATCATTGACAAACTGAAGGGTACTTGTCTGCCGGCCATGGCTTGAGGGACAACAGCCTGCAGGTAATGAATAGCGGGTGCAAGTAGTGAGAGAAGAGGTGAACCTAAGTTATGGTATCTTTCCCCACAGCTTTGCATCTCTGATATGCATGTATATACTTTAGTAGGAGATCAAGTCATACTTCAGTTCCTTGAGTAGAGCAGAGCTATCGGCACTCATAGTTATTATACACTTAGAGAAGCCGATAGCCAGTACTTACTTACTATATCGTAAATTCGGGTGTCACTCACTTACCCCTAACCCAATTCCAACCCTCAAACTATTCATAGGAGCCGCGGATACGCACTCTTGTCTTCTGGAAAAAGTAACGGAATGCCACCTCTCATTTTGCTAAGTTTTGTGATTGGCCAATGCTGAATCTGGTGGTGAAGTTCGGAAAGCCCGAAGTATGCGAGATAAGCCAAGGGACAGCTTCCTGATTGGGGCTCTAGCGAGTTATGCCATCAAATCGCTTTATCACACCATGGCATCAAGGGTTATCCTCAAGAGCATTCCGAGGCCCGTAATTGTTAGTAGTAGACATCCTAGGTACATCTGAATGGCTGCACTTTTTCTGCTTGTAAGTGCTGCCATCACCGTGGTCATTAGCTTTCCATTACATACCCTTACTAACACAAGTAGTATCAAAATTGAACCGCCCTGTTTGGAGCACCAGCGGGGAATACTCAATTTTCCACAGAACGCATAATTATTCAGGGAAAAAGAAAAGAGATAGGGCAACCCCGGACCTTAGGCATTTGCCCTATGTATTCAGAAAGCGCAGTTTATTAACAAGACAGTGGACGACGGAATATAGTATAATAAGGACTAGTCTCCGCTAGGGGAAGAAAACAAAAATACTAAGGATGCGGAGATTCTTGTGAGTTATCGTTGCCAAGTTTACCTATGTGGTTTCATTAACAACCATGCGGTAGTAAAGTTTAGGGTATAACCCTGTGGTCATGAGTATGAAGAAGACTCTGTAACTTCCTAATGCGGGGTTTGCAGGTCTTGCACCGAATATTCAATCTCTTCCATAACTTTTCCGCGACGTTTGGTAGGTTGAGACACAGAGCGTCTCCTCTTGACTTGCATTTTCTGACTTTGATTACTCGCAAAAGCCGCCTGATATTTTATTGGAGGTGTACGTGTGACATTCTTTGCAGGCATTGTGGCCGGTGGTAATCTAGCTTACTGGTACCAAGTCGAAAACCTTCGCTCATCTGTTCATTTGGCTGATAGAATCACAGGACTAGCTTCCTCGTAACTTATTTGTTTACCTTTATTACCGCCGCTGTAATTGCAGGGATCTGTTCCTCGTTGACCCTTGCTGGCTCAATTTGCTTGTTGGCTGCAGAAGCAGGTGGTCCCAAATACCGTCGACTGTTGGGTTTCGTTGATGCCTGGTGGGTACTACAGTATGGACTACGTGTTGTGCAAGTAAGTGAACCTTTGTAAAAAACAAAGAGCTGAAAACCCCGTTTTTTCTAACTTGATATTAGGCAGTACTCAATCGGTTGTGAACTATATGCTTTCTGTGAGTGTTTTAGCCGGACGCTTTGGGGTGTCTGACTCATATTTGAAGTTGGAAAATTGTTGTCTTTAACCTTGACTTCCCTTCCGATGCCTCTTGTGTCAGGTTCCGTGCAGTCTAATAAGTATACAAACGGATTATTACTCGCCCTAGCGGCAATTTGTAAACTTCTTCCTGTAGGTAGCGAATCATGCATAGCTTCGCGAATGAATCACTAACAAGCTTGGGCGGCAGCTCGTTTCTTCAAATGGACCTTTTATCTATCTACCTTTTCTGTCATGTTGCACTTTGTTCTCACAATGATTTGGCTCCCCATTGCAATTCGTGAAACTAATAGCTTTTGATCTGCACATCATTCTTTTATGACAACATGCAACGGAAACTGGGGCTCCAGCTGGGTGGAACTGGCGCTTGTCATACTTCGCGACGGCTGGAATCCTACTTGGCTTTGATGCCTCTGGACTTCTTGTAGAAGAGACGAAGATTGCCAGTTTTACAGCGGCTAGTGGAATTTCCTGGAGCACCGTTACTAGTGGAATAAGAGTGTTCATTGTTCTTGTACTTTTCTTCTTCTGCGTGGTAAGTCGAAGTGATGGTTCCCTCATGCTAGATTGGTAACCCGACGGCTCTAATTCATAGCCCGATGCCGACACACTATTTTCTTTCGGCGGCAGCCAGCCGTTTGTCTCTCTATATGCCGCTATCCTGGGCGATAGTGGTCATATTTTCATGAACCCTGTATGCGTTGTGGCTCTCTGGTTTGTCAGTTATCCCCCGCACTGAAGTGCTCCCCAAACCAGTTCTCTTAACCGTTTACCTAGAATACAGCCATTGCTGTCTCAGCTATTTCACGTATTGTTCTCGCAGTTGCGCGCAACGGAGTGTTGCCTTACTCTAGTTGGGTATCCAAGGTCGTTAATAGACGACTACAAAACGCCGTTATTTCGGTCTGGGTTGTATCAGCTGTCATCACTTGTACCATCTTTAACATCTTTGGTGGCCTTTACATCTCTCGTGTCTGCTGCTGGTGTACTGTCAACGGCTGCTTACAGTCTGACATCTTTTGGGCGTCTGTTCTTGACGCCAGTACCATTCCCCAAACTCGCTTGAGTCTTTGTCGTTGCAGCAAACCATTCCTAGCGATTGGCAATTGCAGTACCATGGAATATTTGCGCTACTCTCTGGGTCGCTTGTGTCTGCCGAGAAATGCCTTCTACGCCAACGGATTCAGCTGACTCTCAACGCACATGGGTTGGGAGCTTTCAGTGTAAAGCTGCTAATACCACGAGGTAGCTATTTAGTACATAACACTCGGCCTGATAATGATATACTACTTAGCTATGTATCAATGCCTTTCCTAATCTTGAGAAAACGCCTTTGCAACCCGCTGGGTTGGAAACATAATGAGCTCGTCCGGATTGGCATTTAAACGCTCTAGAACCTTGTAGTTTCCATCAACCGCTGGATCAGCAAACTTGAAATCGAAATAGTGAACAAGTGTCGCAATCACTAGGGTCATCTCATAGTACGCAATATTTCTTCCAATACAAGCCCTGGGTCCAGTGCTGAACGGAAGGAACCACTTCTTCATCATAGCCAATCTATCACCAGCTGTTGTATCGATCCATCGCTCGGGTTCGTACTGATCTGGTCTGTCGAAAACGTTTTCATTGTGTAAGAGACTGTAGGTTGGAACGCTAACGCTGACGCCTTCGTCCAGGAACTGGCCTGCAATCCATCGTCCACCTTTCGGGACTTCCCGCGGAAGACCAAACGCAGATGATGGCCGTAGTCGCATGGTTTCGTCAATACAAGCCCGTAGATACAGCGCCTTCGAGAGGCTGTCGAAGTCGGGAATAGGTCCATTGGTTGCGTCAAAAATAGGGGCGAGTTCTTCCCGCAGCCGTTTTAGAATGAGTCGATGTCTCTGCTGAGAAAGTAGGTACATTGTGTTTGACAATGCGGTGGAAGTAGTATCTGAGCCTGCGTTGATCATGCCAGAGCATTCGGCCAGTAGCTCGTTGAAGCTTATGTCAACGCGAGTCCCATGCTTGTCAAACATGAGCTGACGGAGAAATCCCCCGTCTTCGAACTCAGAGTTGGCCGGATCATCAAGCCTCTCAACCTTGTCGTAGTTTTCAGCGACGTGGTAGTAGACAATATCTTCAAATTGTTTCCCTTGTTTGGACAACGGATGGTATCGGACCAGGGCTCGAGAAACCGACATCACTCCGGGGGCATATCCAATGGGCACGCTGACACGCATACTGGCATGTAGAGAGTCAATCAGATGTGCCTCATATGGTTGACCAGCTTTGCCTTTGGCGGGAACTACATCGTTCCCGCGTTCCAAGCAGCCAGCGGGTTTTCCAAACAGAACGTAGGTGATGACATCGATAGTGAAGTAGTTGACAAAGCGGCGAACATTGAAGGTTTTTGAATCCATTGCAGCATTAGAAGTGGCGACCAGCAATGCGTTGACTCGACCGACAATGACGTTCTCCATTGAAGCAATTGACTTTTGCGAAAATAGATGCGCCATTCGTTTCCGCTTGGACTGATGTTCAGCCTTTGAGCGGGTATCCGCCATAGCTCGTCCTGCACCCGCACCTCCATCGTACCACACGTCTTTCAAGAAGTTTGCGCCGTGGCCATAAATAATTTCTACAGCTTCGGGAGCAGAGATGGAAACGTGATTCGGCGAGATGCGAACATGGGTTCCGAGCTGTTGGTGGGCCTGGTGGATTTTTTCGAATTGGCGTAGCTGGTAGTTATGATACTGCCAATGGTGTCAGTCCTATTGCACAGCGGTATATCATGACAATATTGTTTTACTTACTATTCTCCACAAAGGACTAATGCCAGCTATGAAAGAAGGAGAAGGAAATTTCCTCAGAGACTTGCGATCCCAGAAGAAATCGATAACCGGGGATATAAGAGCCACTGCTGCAACCACAAGGATAAGAACAATCGTCATGATAATAACAGTCGGGGTATTATGGCACGCTTGACTCGTCTGAGGTGGGAAGATGTTCCGTTGCTAATGCTAAACCACTGGCACTTTTTCCACGTCAAATATACCATGAGGAAGATTCATATACTAGGTACGGGTCGTGTAGCCCTCGGTTTGCGGCTTCGGATATGAAGGCTCACTTTGGTAAGTTGCTGACTTCACTGGAGGGGGAATACTGAATTTGGAAGATGCCGGGCTTACCAGGGCTCTCGGTAAACTCGTGAGCAGGGGCTCGTCACCGAAACTTGGAAAGGGTAGCTTTTGGGTCATCTAGACTCGCTCCTCAGGTTTAACCTACTGGCCAACGTGAGACCGATCAATCATCCTGGGGCCGCCATAGTTTGGCGCCTTTGGGCCAAGTTTAGCGCAAAGTACCGTGCCGTAATATCACTTGTCTCGGCCCCCCTCTCTCCCCACCCTAAGAAGCGTCAAGGTGCGCGCGTAGAGCTGCATCCTTAGTTACCGAAATGGACGATGCCGGTTTGGTGGTGCAAGGTGCGATTGACGACATAAATACGGACGTGAGTATTCAAAGCCCGATTTGGGCGATGCCGGCTCGCTGGTGCTAGGATGCTAGCCCCGGGGTTGGCAATACAGATGCGAACGGTGCCGAAACCCGACGTCGGGATATAGACCATAGGTACTAGAGCTAAGGCCCTTAGACCGACTTCGAATGTCGAGATATCGGCACTGCCGACTAGTGATTTGGTTCTCCATGTTTAACCCCGCGTAGTTCTCCAGGTTTGGGCCAGTCTAAAACCGAGAATACTGGGGATGGCATACAATGTCAGGTTTATAAGACTGCCAATGTCCTGTTGTTGTGCATTTGATCCCACACCTTCATCGCAAACAGCTCAATCGACATGACTTTCTCACCAGACCTCAACTCTACCCCACGTGGAAACATGTGGCCAGCCATTCTAGTTGGCCTCTTTGTCTCCATTGGAGGCGTCTTGTTTGGTTATGACACTGCTTCTATTTCTGGAATCGTTGCAATGAAATACTGGACCAAAACCATGGCGACAAAGACAGACGGCGTTGGTGACCCTTACGTTACCACAGGACAAATCTCACTTGTCGTGTCCATTCTATCAGCCGGCACTTTTACTGGCGCGCTGCTTGCAGGCCCCATGGGGGATTACCTTGGCCGGCGTTTGGGGCTCATTGTGTCTTGCTGGGTGTTTATCCTTGGCGCGGTGCTGCAAACTATCTCGCACGAACTCAAACTCTTCATCGTTGGCCGTGTTGTCGCTGGTCTTGGCGTAGGTCTTGTATCTTGCTTAGGTTCGTCCGTCCCCCTACCGAACATGCCAGAGCAGTACCAACAACTCATTTGTTAGTCCCTCTATACCAATCCGAGTCTGCACCTAAATGGGTGCGAGGAACCATCGTGGGCTGTTACCAGCTCTGCATTGTATGTTATATGGTAGTTCGCATATTTGAGATAAACGCTGATGCAGGATTGTAGAACTTGGGTCTCATCATTGCAGCAGTCGTAAACAACTCAACAGGTAGAAGGGATGACTCGTCATCCTACCGAATCCCTGTTGCGGTACAAATTATTTTTGGAATACTTCTTTCCGGAGGGATGCTCTTCCTGCCAGAGACCCCACGCTACTTGGCTAAAACTGGCGACAAAGCGAAGGCGATTGCGGCATTGAGTTTCCTCCATGGTCTGGCAATCGATCACCCCTCGGTCGTGGCCGAGTATGAGGCGATTGAATCCAACCTCGAGTTCGAACGAAGTCAAAGCAGCGGTGGCTATATCGACTGTTGGAAAGCCCCCTTCCTCAAAAGACAATTCACTGGGTGCGCCCTGCAAGCTTTACAGCAGCTGTCTGGAATCAACTTCATTATTTACTACGGGACCCGGTTTTTCCAAAGCGTTGGAATCGCTAACCCTTTTCTCATCACGTTGATTATCAATGTTGTCGCTTTCGTCTCGACATTGCCAGGTTTGTATCTTGTAGAGAAGATGGGTCGCAGGAACTTGCTATTGATTGGCGCGATTGGCATGGGAGTCTGCCAGCTAATTGTTGGGGTTGTCGGTGTCAGTACTGATTCGCAAATCTCCAATCAAGTGTTGATCGCATTTGTATGCATCTACATATTTTTCTTTGAGTTCTCATGGGGACCGTAAGTCGCTCACATGTCAACAAGATATCTTTATCGCTTACATTTCTTTAGGTGCGCATGGGTCGTGACCGGGGAAATGTTCCCATTGCATATTCGATCCAAAGCTCTATCTATGACGACATCTAGCAATTGGCTGTGGAACTTCATCCTCGGATATGTCACTCCCTTTATGGTCGACTCTGGTCCTGGCGATGCCGGTCTGGGTGTCAAAGTCTTCTTCATTTGGGCCACATTTTGTATGCTCGCAGCCGTCTTTGTTTGGATGTTCATCTATGAGACCAAAGGGTTGTCTTTGGAGTCTGTTGATGAACTTTACACTCGCTGTGAGCACGCATGGAAATCATCGGCTTTTAGAAAAGGCATGTTGGAGTCCACAGTTCGTGTCGAAGAACAGGGCCTTGCCGACGGCTCCAAGGAGACACAAGCTACTGAACATGCTGAGAACTAAGATCGTTTCGAGGACAAGACCGATCCGGTGTAATCTTAGATATTTAGAACCGACGGCCATACCAGCAAACGCAAGTTCCCATGCCAAGCAGTGGAGAAAATCAACGTGTGGAAGCTTTAGGTCCATTAAATACCTACCAATGAGTCTAAATCAGTTTATCTTCGCGGGAAACCGATAATCACGACCTGGGCTTGATACTAAATATGTGATTTCATGAATAGTAGTCCGTGGCGTGTCACGTGTCTGCTCAGCTTGTGTACTCTCCTGGTTAAAACACAACTTGATATGAAGTGTGGAATGCAGTGGATGCAATGATGCTCCATCTAGAGTTGCTCGCACAGTGCGCTGCTGTTAACGGACCTTGGCTGCATCGGAGTTTGATTTCCCCTTTTAGTCAATGCCGATAGTTTCTTACAAAGCATCGCAGCTCAATCATACTTTCACCTCTCCATACCCCATCGGAGATTGGACCCTTGTCGGGGCTCATCCAACATCGGGTCATCAAGATTGAAGACATCCCGAATAATCGACTCTCAATCATGAACTACACGTTCAATGTGGATGGTTCCGAAGTTACCCGGACAAGACGGTCACGAAAGGCTTGTTCGGAATGCCGAAAGAGAAAAGAACGTTGCTACACCCGCCTCTCGCCCGCCAACCAGCGCCAACAGGGATGCCTGCAATGTCACAAACGGGGAATAATCTGCAGGTACGAATACTCGACTCTTCTATCTCAAATTTAGTGGAGCCTGAAGAATGTTGCTCGACGCCAATAACATAGGTACCTTGCCTCTCAAATCGCTGACGCACGAGTAGCCACGGTACCTCACGACCTCTCAGAGCACGTACACCCGAATTGCTAGACCAAAGCTGCCAAGTTCCACCGGACAAGTCCTCCAAATCCCCCAAAGGCGTTGTCACAGACCTGGTGGTTGATAATAGTGAGGGTCAGAAGACACCAGAGGCTCGGATTTCACAAACAACGCGATTCATTGGACATCTGAACCCTGAGGCCCTTCTTCTAGCAAAGACGCGACCTAATTCACCAACATCGGTGCAGGACCAGGAAAAAGATCACCTTGGTATCTGGTGCCGAGATCAAGCGACCGACCCCATCGCAGATCCACGCAGGGTCGCAGCAAATTCCCTGCAGCGCTACCTCGACGTGATTCAGGAATTCGAAATTCCGGATGAGAAGGTGTGCGCATCTCTTTGTGACATCTACTTCTCGTCAATCCACCAATTCATACCGATCGTGGACGAGGAGGCCTTCAGGCAAGACTTGTCACATTGCACACTCTCTATCCCTCTGTTGCTTGCTGTGCTACTAGCTGCGTCTAGAGACTACCGGGCTCAGAGGCATCTGTGGTTCACAAGATCTGTAGGTGAACGGCAACTTCTACAACCCAGAGAGTTCAGTCAACGGATTTATACACATCTTGCCAGCCTCCTCAAGGCAGAGGCCGAGACGAACAAGATGATTTTGATCCAGGTCCACGCATTGATGTCGTTGCACTGTGAGGGCCCCGAGGGAAATGAAATCGCCTCCCTAAATCTCCTAACAGCCATACACTACCTGCAGGTTTTGGGCATACACCTTCCTCGTGCTGATGAAACGGACAAGAGCGGCCGAACTTCGAGGGTGTTCTGGTGCGTTTGGAGCCTTGACCGGTTAAATGCAGCTTATAACGGTCGACCGACGATCATTCACGAGCGTGATATGGCCAACAAACCCCCCTTCCAGTCCTCGGATGTGCGCAACCGAAAGGTCTCAGCGCCATTCATTGTCTGGCTAAAAATCACCAACTTGCTAGATAAGACCATCTCATATTACAGACCGATCGAAGAACCAACGTCCACTGGATGGGAAGTCGGGTTCCCGAGCTTCGACGAGATACTGTCGGCAGAAGATTTAGACATGGAGCCATGTTTGACACGTGAGTGATCTTTGGGTTGAACTGCAATTGAGAGAGATTTCCGTATTGATTGTTATATTTGTTATAGACGTCCTCGAAATTTACTACCATGCCGTCGCCATCCTCACGTCAAGGTTCCGAGAGTGGAAGCCAGTCACAGCTTCAAACTCGTCTTCGATTCGGCAAGCACTCTCCACGCTTCGTATGCTGCAGATTGCTGAAGACTTGTCTCTCAATGAGCTGCCAGCATTGCCCATCATTCCTTACACTATGACCTTATGCCTTACAGTGACGTACCACCAATGCAGGCAAGGTATCTCCACTATGGCACATCGTGCAACTCGGCACTTGACGGCGGCTTACACAGCTCTCGAAAGTCTTGCCATCCAATGGTGGGTGGCTGAAGCCATGGCTAAGCTCGGCAAGCGAGCAATGGAAAAGACTCGCAACGACGCGCAAGGTTCCGGTAAGTATCTCTTCGCGCTTTGAGCGAACGCCATTTCCGACATCGATCGGCCCAAACATGCCTTCGAGTCGCTAACTCTGATACAGGCCGACAACTCGGCAGCCAAAGCCCGTCACATCTTGTTACTCGTAAAGGAACCGTATCTCCCAGCCGAGGACCTCGCGATGTTGAGTCGAACGAAGCCAACCCCACTATCGTTCGAGATGAAACAGGGGGCCTCCTGGACTCCTGGGTCTGCGGGCATGCGACGAGCGCCAGCATGTCGCTCGATTCCACAGCTAATTTGAACAATATTTCCAGCCAAGACGGCACTGGGAACTCCTTGGATCTCGAGAACGATTACGATATCTACCTGATGCACTCCATTCCCAACTTGGTGTACCCCGAGGCGGGTCTGACTGATGGAATGTTCGATGATGTGAGTTTATTTGACGGATTCAGTATGGGGATTTGATTTGTAAATGTTGTACATAAACGCCATCCAAATTGATGTTAAGTACACAGTCGGGCTATTAAAAAGATTTTAAAAACTCGATTCTGACTCTTAGCCTCGAGGGGGTACTAATAACATGCGGACGTAGTGACTCCAAAGACCACCGAGTGGTGGGAAAGCACACCCTCATGGTCTTAATGCGACCTAGCTATGTCGCTTGCGGTAAAACTGGTCGCAGCTATGTAATACATTTAATACTTGCGGACGAAGAAAGTGAAGACTGGGGAAATTGCTGAGTAGACAAGACACATGCGAAATGTGAGAGAGAGTTCAACGCTTTAAGAAGCCGGCAAACTGGGAGGGAGACGGAGAATTCTAATGACTTTATTTCATACTATCTGGAGGCACGACCTACTATCAATACGTAAAGGCCTCAATTCGACTTGATATATCATAATATCACAGGCACTCCATGAAAGATCACTCGCCGCTCTTCGACATAGCATGGCATTGCCATAGGTAGATACATAGTCGCAGCCGATGTTTCCCTAAAAGACAAAAACTTGATCATCAGGTTTGCTCACAGGCATTGCCCTCCTAAAACCGATGCTCTCCGTGGCTTTCTTCATTGCGCTAATCATAGATGATGGGCCACAGAGAAGAACCTTGACGTCGTCTGCAGGTTTAGGTAAATAATTCTGTGCTCGTATTAGTTCCTGCATATGTGCGGCAGCAGATCTGAACTTAAGATGATTGTGTCTGTCGTGACATGTCCAACGATGCCAGTCCACCCCTCCGGGGGCTTGGATAATACAAAGTGAACTCTAAATCCCGTGTCGAATTGAGCTAAATCAAGAAGATTCTCCTTTAAAAGAATGTCTTGGTGCGTGCTATTCGCGAAAATAAGGTCGATCTCGGTCTTATCGCCATTGGTACGCCCTGCCAATACGGCGCGGATGATTTGGAGCATAGGCGTGATACCGGTGCCCCCAGCAATCATGCCAAAGTGCCGTGCCATATTGGAACTATATACAAAGGCACCACTCGGGCCCTTAGCTCTGATTATTCCACCCACAGACAGCGAGGCCACATGTTTAGAAATATTTCCAGAAGGATATGTTTTTATTAGCAAGTCGAAGTACCCGGGACAGCTGTCCCCAGAGATAGGAGTATACGACCGCGTTATTTCCTTATACGAGCCATCCAGCTGGAGGCAAGCGGCACGAATAGAAATGTGTTGGCCAGCTGGGAGTCCGAGAATCCTATCTCCGGCAGGGAGGGCAAAACGATAGCTAGCCATGATTAACTAGTGAGTTGAATGGGTAGGATAAGAAGTATTCTGTGAACTAACATCGCACTATTATATGATAAAACTGTTTTCTCCTTTAACTGGAACTCTCGATAACGATCTGAACGGAGAGCTTTTGTCTGCTTCCAAACGGGCGAAGTTCCAAGTTGCCAGAGTGCAGTAACATAAAATAACAGTAATGTTATCATAGTCAGCATGACTGAAATTACAACCAGATCGAGACTGGAAGTTAAAGTAGTAGTTATTGCATGATCATCGATGAGCATTCTTATAGCTTTAGCCTTTACTAGACTAATTTCGATATGAGGTATGTGTAGCTGTTATATTTATGACTATAATCCTGGAAATTAACATTATATAATAACCATTCAACCACCAAGCATCTGATTTCTCTTACAAGAACAGTCAAGTGAAGCTCGTGAGGTTGAGCCCGGCAAATGCCAGTTCTGGATAAGTGTGTTGCCCGTAAGCTTACCCCAGAAGCTAAGTCCGGTAAGTGCCGTTTTGGGGGGTGCCGGGGGCGGTGTTGTGTCCGGTAAATGCTAAGAAAGAAAGAAAGAGGCGTCGCCTGAAAGAGGTTATCCGAACCTACGTTGCGGATGAGAAACACTTGCCAACTTAATATATTCTATCTGATTCGGTGAAGTGGCAAGCATAATTTTAGCACTGTTTCAATCCAGTGAGAGCGACAGGCGATATTACCTACTCTACTCGTCAGTTTAGCTCTCGCTGTCACTGTCACTGTCACTGACGTGAGAAGGTTTCACTCTTTTTAATATGATCACACTCATATCAGTAGTATGCGCTGCCCAGACTTTTCCGAAGGGCACATTTCAGAGCAACCTCGGACGAAAGCCGTCAGGCTGTAGTCGGAGGTGTCAGTGATGCTCTGATACTGTAGTCCCACCGGTAACTCGCCGACTTCTACCAGGCTAGGCCAAGCCGTATTTCTTCTGCCTTACTAGTAGCTAGGTATTGCATCACAAACTCTTCACTTGTCTACCTCGATTCCGAACCACAGATTTGGCAGATAGGTCAAGTCGGTAGGCTCTAGTCTCGGACTTCAGAAGTGTTACAGGGTCTGCGAATAGCTCACCACAATCTCAGCGAGTGCTGCCACATGGAGGATGTTGCATTTTGATATCCTGCGCACCCGGGCTTGCGAACAAATGGCAACGACATCGAAAAGGCTACCGAGCGCACGAGCTGCGTCCCTGATGTCCATGTGCCTATTCCTTTTCATTTCGACGTCACTGTTGATCAAGGACGCATCGAGCGGATTCTTCACGAGAATCTCGATATGCATGTACAGAAGAATACAATACGAAGGTCCCATCGTTTCCTCCAGTATACTGTCGAAGATACTAACTCCGAATCTTTTATCCTGGTCAAGTACAAGCACGGTCTTCCTAATGGCGCGGCAGAGAGGGGAGTTATTCAGACAAGATACGTCGTGGTACTACACGGTGCCCGTTCATCTCTTTGGAGTTTACGTGTTTCGAGCTGGAGGGCGACAAGAGTGATCACGTATGGAAGTGTGCGCAATTTTGTCGTAGAGACTTACCTCCCAGACATTCGCAACGCTGCGCAGTACAATCAGAGTCATGCTCGGTCATGTTTATACCCAGAGGACAAATCGCGGGCGAGTAGCATACTCTGCTGCACGTTCAATTATATGGTGAAGCTACTAGAGATACAGTTTTTGGGACAGACAAGAAATCAACAGAAAATGAGGTGCCATTACCCTGGAGTTAATTTTCAGCAACCACAGAAGGTTATTGTGCCAATAGTGTCGGGATCAAGTAAGGAACTATTCCAGATTGGTGGGCTGCATACTAGTTCGGTCAGCGCATGACACCTAAGTTATCTGCGAGGACGTATGACGGTACAGATAGATTGTATATCGTCGTGGATGGTAAGTTTGATCTGCATGCTTTCTTTGATGCGTAATGAACGTGGAGAAAAAGCACACCAGACTGATAATCCAAAGGTCGGACAGGAAATGAACGTGTCAATGATGGACTCACACAGCTCAGCTTGGAAACTTGCCCCGAGTCTCTATAAGCTGACCCCTCCTACTTTACCTCGAACCGCTGAGCCCATTATTGCGACGTTCAAGCAGGAGCGTATGTATGTAGCTCGTCAACTCATCGAATCTGACACGTAGTTTTCGCATGTTTTCGGGTTATGCCCAAGGCATTCTTTCGTGTTTTCAGTGAAGGGAAGCTTTACTAGTGAGTTTGGCCTTTAGTACGTACCTAATAGGCTTGTAAGAACACCGGCCGAGTCTCAAATGAGCACTTTGCGAGCGAGGGAACCCTCTTCACGGCGCGTTGACGCCGGGCAGATAAATACTCAATGTCGAGGTGGATCGCTGTGATGATACTGATACGTCTCACCATCAAGATGGTACATGTAAAGGTTTTGACTTGACATTATCAATATCTCGTATGTTTACTACGTACTGACCTTCATATGGGTCGTTGGTGTCAACACCACTCTGTCTATATTTTTTACACCTCTTTATAACTTCGGTCTCAAGCAGATAGGCTTGTACTTCTTCATATTATGCGCATTACTACTCTTCTCTTGGGTGATCTAATCGGCCACTGGTTCATGATGGCATTGCTGGGCCGTATATCAAATCGCATAACGGGGTCATTTGAGCAAGAACTGAAATGCGCGAAGTATAGTCTAGTACACTCTTCGTTCTTGCTGGACCGGTCGGACTGGGTTTTGCGCTCGACGAAGAATACCACCTCATGGTCACAGTCGTATTCTGGGGTTATATGTATTTGTTATCATGGTTTCACGTGTAGCTCTGAATGCCCATAACCTAGACAGTTACCTAGAAGCTTCGAGCGACGCATTTTCCTCCATTCGTTTGGGTCGAAGTAAGCTCTGATAGTCTTCGATATCACAAACTTCTTGCCAATGCCTTACAGCTGCTGGCTGGGTTATCATCAGTTTTTGCAGGTTACTTGGGTTTATATGGTAAATACTAAAATCACTTTCAGCACCCACGCTGGTATTTGAGTTTTTGTATTCTTGATTTAATATTCCTTATTGTAGTACTCCTAGACGTATATGGAAAAAACGTTGCTCAAGAGTGATGCTTTGGGTTCCTTACTTGATAAGCCTTCTCTAATAGTAGCATAAGTACGAAAGCATTAGTCTGTTATTTGTATAACCCTAGCCCTAACCCTATGCTGTCTACACTGCCCAAGATATTGGGTCCTATAAGCCTGACCTTCAAAATTTTGAGTACATGATTCATCGAGCACGAACAGACCTCGAGGTAGAACGAGACGGGTTCTTACACATTGCACAAGCGCTGAGACACGATCATGTTCTAGCGAAGCAAGCCGGTCTCGCGAGTTGTTGGATTGAGAGGGCAGGACAAGAATCCGCTATAGGCGGTGCACTTGAGGACCTCGCCGACAGCGTCGAGTTAACATTCAGGTTTCATACGTTAGAACAAATGGCTAAGGAAGTAGAGGACGCTTTCACCCAATCTTGAAAGGCCAACACAAAGCTGGAGCCCATGAATAGAACCCAAAGCTAGGATAGGGAACTTTGTATAAATAAGAGTTCGTATCTGACTGCTAAGCTGATCGGGTTGGGTAAATGGAATCATAATGGTGTTGTGTGCTACCTCGCCCCTCAGCTGGTACCAGCGAGTCGTGGCAAATTGCACATATTTCAAGTATATTCATCTCAACGAAACGAACGTGTTGAGTCTTATACGACGGCGAGCCATATCTTGTTTGTAATGTTAACAAAAAAAAAGATAATGCGAGGTGGTTGACTCACTCGCTCGAACATGTTACGAGCTTGGGGTTTCACCCAACTGCTCTCCATCGCATCGATCTCACCTTTGCCACTTACAAGATCCATTTCTTCTAAAGATGGCATCTTGGTCTTCTTGACTATCTTCCAGAAAACGGCCAATGAACCGAAAATTCTGTCAATGTTAGCCCCTCCGTTAAGTGACCAAACCTTTCAATCTGAGCAAACTTACGGAATACCAATGTATGCGACTACAAAATCACTGACATTCCACTTTCCACTCATAAATACTGGAAATCCATTAAAGACGAGAAGAATAGCAAAAAATATCAGGGACGCCCAAGCTAAGTATGGTTGGAAAGGGCTACGAAACCAGATGTTCTGGTCCGTAAGACCCTGGACTTGCTGAGCTTTGTGAAATCGGATAAATGCAAAGCATATCGCGATCCAAGTAATCAGACCCGCAACTGTAGTGAGGTTTGCGAACTAGACGAACAGTTAGCGCCGAAGTTTGCATATCACACATTGGGCCTTGTAGTATACCCAGAGAAAGACAGTTGAGCCCGCAACAGAGACTGTCATGTACGTTAAGAGGGAAATGGATCCAGTAACTAGAACACAGTAGATAGGGACCCCGCTGGTCTTTAGATTAGCTACACCTTCTTTTTGGAGGAATAGGGACCATTACGTACGACTTGGTGCAATATAGCAACTGCCTTGGGGCCTGCCCGTTTTGTGAGAGGCCATAGAGGTACCGACTTCCTGTGTATAGAAAAGCATTTGCGGACGACAATGCAGAAGTCAGAATTGCCGCATTGATAATGTTTGGCAAGATTCTGATCCCAGAGCTTGTAATGCCGATGACCCACGGTGATCGTGCCGCACCCGGCGCATCTCCGGAGTTGGCTCCTAACAGGTTCGGGTTGTTGGACGACACAAGGCAGCTGATGGCCAAAGCTCCCAATACATAAAAGAAAAGGATACGATAGATGACTCTGCGAACTGCTCTCGGAATGTTCCTTCTGGGATCTTGAGCTTCACCACTGGCAGCAGCAATCATCTCTACCCCCGCGTAAGTAAAAGCGGCATATACGAGTACTCTGAAAAAGGCAAGAAATCTCCCCGTTGCACCAGACGCAGGGGCAAGCTGTTTCATGACTGTGAGATATGTCAGCCGTGATGCCAGTATTTTATCGCCGAGTGATGGCAGCGTACCTCCAGGATCCCTCCAATAACGAAAACCGAGCCTGTCGTGAGTCGGCCCACCTCCGAGAATGAGTACCACAGAGAGAATCAAGAGACCCAGAATTGTGATCAACTTGATCGAGGCAAAGCAGAATTCAGCTTCTCCGAAAACTCCCACGGCAAGAGTATTCAACAAGAAAATAAAGAGGATCATGATTGTAATCCAAACCGCGGGCTCGGAGAGGTCAGCATGCTAAAAAAGAATGTGATACGAGATAGGGAGATGGCTACCGAGATGTGACGTGCACCAGGCCAATAATCAATGAGAATCGCAGCTGCGCTGAGGTCTAGGCAGACTACAATGGCGCAGAAATACCAGTTCTAAGTAACGTTAGAACACAGCAGGGAATTGATAGAATGAAGTTTTTTACATTCCACCCCACAGCAAAACCAATCGATGCATCGACATATCGGGTACAGAATTGCGGGATTGCACCCGGGATAGGAAGCCAGGTAGCCATCTCGCCGAGGGAGAGCATCATCCCATAAACGGCGAGCCCAGAAATTGCAAATCCTAGAACAAGACTGAGAGGGCCTGCCGAGGCCAACGAAGACCCGATGCCGAGGAACAAACTCGTCCCAATGCTTCCACCTACGCACCACAAAGCTTTAGTCTCGGGCTAAAAGTTCGGGACAATCATAGATAACTACCAAGGGCAATGAACTGCATATGACGGCTTTTCAACCTAAGAAAATGTTAAAGAAACTCTATAGAGTATTTGTGGCAAGTTGAAAACCTTCTCTCCACATGGCCATATGTGCTTTCTAGTTGAGCTGTTCGAATGGACATGTTACGGATGCTTTCGCTCCCGTCTTCAATAACCATATCTGGAGGAGTGATTTGCTGTTTGCGATCCATCATGGCATTCAAAAATTTAATAGAGGTTTAACAAGTTTGAAAGAGTTGGGGAGAGAAGATGTTGGGTGAGCTGTCTGACGAGCGGAACAAGTTGTTTATCTAAGTATTGAATCTAAGAAGAGTGTGCTGATATTATCAATGACTGTAGGCTGTACCGCTGTAGAATACCTCTTATCTAAGGTACCGATAATATGAAGCCTCGTCTAGCAAGAAGGACAAGGTAGGGAAGTTCATCCCGAGCGATGTTTGTCTTAGAGGTGGTGCTAAACTTAGCCTCTTAGCTCATGGGGTGGGTCCACTCTTATTTCCATGCTAAGTTTCAACGGCGAATGGACGTTCAACGACTCCCACCCCCCTCTGCATGTTACTGTGAGTGACTGACACTTTGTACAGTCGACCCCCTGTTTGTTCGTAAGCTTGATACTTGTCCCCTGTTTAGCGCAGTTTAGCCGGAGTCGATACTATCAGTGGTTGGCTGATTAAGTACGAAGTAGTGGCTGAATGTTGCTTTTGGAAAAGATGAAGCCTTGGCTCTATCCCTTTGACTGCCCGAAGGGAGCATTGAGGTAGTAGCCCCATGTTATCCTTTATACTAGCGCGCTACCTATAGATAAGTCACTATAGCAGTAAATATAAGGCGTAGTGACTTTGAGTTATGTATCAAGGGTGATCTTCAATACTTCTATCCTCAGCAAGAATAGTAGCGAGGCTAAGTACTGCTTGTCGCTATCGTTCGGATTGGTCAAGATCCCTGCTTTATACCGCCGTGCTCCCTTCGGGCAGTCAAAGGGATGGCTATAGAAAATAGGCACTATCAGGCCAAAACCCCCCCTATTGACTGGGGCGAAGTACCTAACATACAAACATTCAAGGGTTTCATGTACTGATTTTCCGCAACGGCCCAACAACTAGCCGTTCGATGGTCTATCCACCAACTATACCTAGTTGGGAGCGCCGGGTATGTCATACCGAGAGGGTACCACAACCCCGCAAATGACCCGAGCTAGAACCCATAGATAAGAGTACGTATAGAGCTACTGGAGAATCCCAGCTATATAGCTGGCATCCGTTCTGGCTGTAGACAGCAGCTGATGTTACAAAAGCGATAAAATCGATGGTCCTTGCCGAGCTTCGCAGATACTACTCGATTAGATGAGCAAGCGCGATCGCACCTTCACTGTAAGAGACTAAGAGTCCAAGACAGCAGCCTATCCCGATCGCCCAGCCTGTTTATGCGATCTTCGCCTACCTTACAATGACATCCTACTGACTTCCAATCAGGGCTGCTGGAAATGCCGAGCCAGAAAGGTCAAGGTATGAGATAACGTGGGACATGTGTTCCTTTCCTGCTTGACTTTTAGCGATCTGCTACTTACGCTTGTTACTCATTAAGTGCGATGAAACAAAACCGACCTGCTTAATGTGCCAGCGTATCGGTGTTGAGTGCACGGGCTATGGTGTGAAGTTTATTTGGGTCAAAGACGATGGTTCGGTCGGCACGTCGCAGGGTCGGCGTGCCCTTCCATGCGGTACGAAATTGGGTTGAACTTCATGTGGCCTACTCTGTGCTCTCATACCCAGTCCCTTTCCCTACTTTCGCACTGTTGCTGACGATATGAAGAATCTACGTGGAACGGCTTTGGACACTTAGCTGCAGATATGGTTGACCTCTTGATATTCCAATGTGACGAGGAGACAGACTTGGATAAACGTATTTCGACAACATTCTCTACCTCCAGCAACATAGCAGATCACAACCCGTTCTCGGTTTTCAAAGTCGATGCTCAACTTCATCAACGATACCAACCACTCTCACTTATCCAAGAGCCCGATACAACTTCAGATCTGATGTTACCAGTTCCGACAACCTTTCCAGAATGGCCTGTAGGTGAGCAGTTCCTGTTTCATCACTATGTTAGCCACGTCGCCAACATTATGATGCCATACGAGCATCCCCGGAATCCATGGAAGAGTCACTTTCCAGCAGCAGCCTTAGAAATGGCCTCCTTGAAACATAACTTTTTGTATAGCGCCATGTTGGCACATGCTGCATTCAACATTGCCCAATTGCGCGGCAACGATGACGGATTTCTACGTGTTGGCTTGAAGCAGTACGGCGATGCCATCCAAGCCCTGGTTCATTCAATTGGACAGGAGAGTCTTGACTTCCCTGCTGCTATGGCATCGATTATGACCCTTATGTTTGCTGAGGTACGGAATATGGACGTTCATATCGGCGAGAAACCCTGCCTCTCTGACTGATTATCCTAGCTATACCACGGCCCATCCCATTCCTGGAGGCACCACTTCGAAGGCGCATGTACTCTATTGGGAAAACACTCCAACTCTGAGCCGTGGAAGTCCACAGATCTGGCTTGCGTCTCACTACAAAGCCTTAGCATTGTTAAAATCATTGGCGACACTTCGAAGAGTAGTGAAGTCGGGTTTCCCCTCGAAGAGACTAGTCTCACAGAAGCTTCACCAATCTCATTTACATCTGGGTTTGGGTTCACAATTGGTGCACCCAAGCTCATTTTGGATTCGATCGCGCGAATTACCACATACAAAAATCGAAGAAGTCACGGACTCACGGAAGACGATGATGTTAGCCAACTTTTAGCACGTGAGCTTGCACTGCTCAGTCAATTTGGAAACAAGAGAGACATGAGCTACAACGTCGACAGCGAGAATTCTGTCCTCGATTTGGATGCAATCGTTGACCAAGACACAACTCCAGAGGCAGCACACCAGAGGGGAGCTTTTGTTGAAGCAACGTACATATATCTCTATCGGTCGCTACTTGATGCCTCACCAAAAGCAGTGAATTCTTACGTCGGTAGGACCTTTGCGCATGTATCTGCATTCTTTGCGAATAGCAATGGCAACTTCTCTGTTTGGCCCGCATTTATCGCCGCCGCTGAGGCATATACAGATCATGATCTGCAAGTGGCAAGACAGTGGTTGGAATCAGCAACGTCGTTTGGCATCGGAAGCCGAAAGCTGATGAAGTTGGTTCTTGAGGAAATTTGGCGTCGCAGAGATGCAATGTCACGAGAATCGGGCTTGGAAAGGGGGCTCATTGCTGTTGACTGGAGAGCTGTGATGGAAGAATTAGATTGCGACATCTTACTAGTCTAAACAACCGCTTCATGTGATTGATTGTTATTAGGTTAGCCTCGTTACATCTAAAACTATTACCAAGTATCCAATGGCGAGCCATGTTTCTCGGATTCATCTTCCGTTACAAAACCTCGCTCATCTCGGCGGCCCATTTGGGCTGCACGAACAGTGCCGCGGCTTTTACAAGGTCTCGACCGTCGTTTGCATCTTGAATCACAGCTTCCACATACGCCTTCCGTCCTTCGACTTTTTTAGTAAAAGCCCGGACCAACACAACACTGTCGACAGAGATCGGACTCTTGTACTCAAGTTCTAGTTTCACCGTGACAGCGATCTTCCCGGGTAACTGAGGAAAACAGGCTCTTCCCATGCACTCGTCCAGAAGCACAGCAGATATGCCACCGTGGACAATACCGGCGTGCCCTGCTAGCCTACGGCCAAGGTGGTAGAAGGCCAGAATTGACCCGGCATCGTCATCCGTGAATACATAGGGCTGGATGATTGTTTCGGCTCCAGCCAGCGTCGTGCCTAGTAGACTACATGACATGTGTTCTGGCTTAATAGCCAGCACAGAGCGAGCCGTTTGTACATTCGGGGATTGTTGTTGGAAATCGAGCGTGGCAGGGTGGTTGGCAACGATTGAATCGAAATAAGACATAGAGTCATTGTCCTGGGCACCGGAGATCCCGACATCCTTAACGGTAACAACGGAGGGAGACATTGATGAAGAATGTGCTTATAGGATGCAGGTTGAAACCCAGCTTATGCTCTAGTATTCGTTCTTCGTGGCATGGCCCAGGCACGCCACTTATATTGTCGTCTTTACTTGTTATGATATCGATTTATAAGCCGAAGTGTCGGCTCGAATTATCTCACATTCTTGATGTGGTTTACCTGAAATCGGTCTGAGTATTCACATTTGCTCTCGGTATAGATTGCCCATTTCAGCTCGGCATGGGCTGCTTTGTCTTTCTCGGATTAGATAGATAATGGTTGGTTATTGGCTATGTAAGTGGAAAGCTATGAGACGCGCTACTACTTTGGCCCAGATCGGTGACACCGCTGAGGGGCTCGGGCCTGTCACAAGAATCTGAATCATGATAAGAATTTAGGCATGGTGCCTAGCTCTCCTCGCTTCGTTTCTCCTCGTGCATTTTTTCGGGGATGAGCACGCTCCTCGCTTAGACTTTCCTGCTGGATTTGGTTGGGATTGGGTTCAAAGCGTGCGCTTCACAAGTCTACTAAGTACGCTGCTCGGATAAAGTATTCCTTTTTGTAATATTTTAGGTTTAACTAACAAGTATTGGTGAGTCAATTAATAAGTACGCTCCTCGGCTAACGTCTCCTCATGAGTTATTCTTGGATTAGGTCAGAGACGTCACATTCATGCGTTTACGAACAAGCACGCGACAGCGCATACTTTCTTCGAAGTCAGCACCGCATCAGACTCGAATCGGAGAATGCACAACTTTACACAGCGTTCAAAACCGAAGTGCCCGGCAAATGGAACCCACATTAGCTCGTCCGCAATATCTTTGTGCTTTCCTCCCCTTAGCATGCTGCTATAATTAGTCGCCGGTTACCAGCGACTTTGAAGTTTAGATCTCTTGACCCAAAGCCATTCCACATTCTGAGCATCACTACTGCACATCACCTTCCGGCTGCACCATGGCATCCAACACTATCATCGTGGAGTATCCAGCGACGGGCATTGTTAAGATTATTCTGAACAGACCTGAAGCTCTGAATGCGCTTAACGTTGACCTTCTTGATGGGCTCGTCAAAGCCCTTCACGAGAACTCCGCAGCTCGAATTATTATTCTCGAAGGTGCAGGAGATCGATCTTTTTGCGCGGGCGAGGACCTTAAGCAAACCCTCTGCCCAAACACGGGAACAGCACAGGAACTACGGAGCGCGTTCCAGAAGCTGCAGGATATTACACGACTTACATCCTCCTCTCAGGCTATTGTCATCGCTCCCGTTCATGGATTTGCCATTGGAGGCGGTGCTGAGATTGCTCTTGCTGCAGACTTCGTCATCGGCGGACCTGCAGCAAGATTCCGCTTTCCCGAGGTTCCGATCGGCCACGCTGCTACTGGTGGCATCACTCTCCGGTTATCTCACTTTGTTGGACTATTGAAAGCGAAAGAGCTACTTTTGACTGGGCGATGGGTCAACTCGTCTGAGGCTCTCAATATTGGATTATTGAGTGAGGTTCACGACGACCCAAAGCGTCGTGCCATGGAGCTCGCGACGCAACTCTTGTCTTTCCCAGCCATTTCCCTGGCATCTTCGAAGACCTCGTTGGAACGGTCTTTGTTTGCCAATATGGAATCTTGCTTGCAGGACGAAGTCAACGTGGCTAGTTACTGTTTCGCCCAAAGCGACGCAGCCAAAGCCTTCACGGACTTCGCTGCTCGGAAAGCTCCATTGAATGATGGGCAAAATCAAGCAGCTGTAAAGAGCATGGTGATCGAGGAAGAAGCCCACGAAACGCAATCCCTCAGAAACGGAAAGCCCACGCCTTCTAAAATTCGGGACGTCAACTCTGCTCTCTACCAAGCGGCCAGAAACTTTCCAAATCGGCCATTTCTCCGTTTTGCCGGGCAAGAAATCACATTCAGTGCCTTCGACACCTTGGTCTCCAAGATGGCTGGGGGCTTGAGCCAGCTGGGGGTTGGACAGGACGACAGGGTACTTGTGATGATGCAAAACAGCTTGGAAATGGTGTGTTCTTGGATGGCCATCAACCGATTGGGCGCAGTGTGGGCTCCTGTTAATATCGAGCTGAAATCTGTCACTCTGAAGCATGTTATCCAAGCAGCTCGGCCGAAAATTGCCATCGTTGACAGCCCACTATGGCCCAAGTTCAAGGCCATGGGCGTCTTGGATGATGAATTCGTCATTCTCAATGGCAAAGTCGAGGATTCCTTGACAAGTCTATCCTCCGTTCTTGAATCCGGCATATCCATTGATACCAGCAAAGATGTCTCACCTGCTGCGACTGCGGCATTCCTCTACACAAGCGGTACGACTGGCAAGTCAAAGCCATGCGTTCTTTCTCACGAGTACTTTATTCTCCAAGCGCAGGCACTCATCGACAGCTGCAGTCTCCGTGCAGACGATGTGCTTTACTGCCCGTTCCCTCTCTTCCACGCAGATGCCACCGCCCTCACAGTTATCCCGGCTCTGCTCCTAGGGTGTGTCGCTGCACTCTCTGTTCGCTTTAGTGCCAGTCGGTTTTGGGACGAAATTCGCGACACGGGGGCAACAGTCTACGATTTTATGGGTGCAACATTGGCCTTGACTTACAAACAACCACCAAACACCCGGGATCGCGAGCACAATGTGCGACTCGCTTGGGGTGTGCCCATTCCCCAGTTCGCGAACGATTACGAGAAGAGATTTGGTCATCCGCTCGTAACTCTTTACGGTAGCGTGGAGGCTAGTATCCCGATCTTCCAGGACCGAGGTCGCGACCTCCCATCTGGATCATGTGGAAGACTAAGGAAAGGTTTTCAACTTCGAATCGCCAACGACATGGATGAAGAGGTGCCAACAAATACCCCAGGGCACTTGCTTCTACGGAGCGATCAACCAAACGCCTTTTTTAAGGGTTATTTCGACGATCCTGTTAGTACAGCGGCTATCCTTAGTGGTCTTTGGCTACATACAGGTGATATTGCCAAAGTCGACGAGCAGGGTCATGTATATTTTGTCGGTCGAATCAAGGATGTAGTGCGCCGACGAGGTGAAAACATTAATGCGTCAGAGGTGGAGGAAGAGTTTTTACAGCACCCCGACGTAGTCATGGTAGCTGCATTTGGTGTGCCATCACAGCTTGGTTTTGGAACAGAGGAAGACCTCAAGGTGGCTGTCCAGATGCGGCCGGGGAGTACGACAGACGAAAAGGAGCTGTGGGAATGGGCTGTACAACGCATGGCCAGGTTCCAGGTGCCCAGTTTCATCGAGTTTGTTGAAGAGCTGAAGAGAACACCAACGGGAAAGATTGAAAAGGGAGGTCTGAGTCCTGATGGTGGACTGTCATTTGACAGCCGGGCTATTAAACCCCAACAGATCTCGTTTTAGTTCTCGGAAGACTTTCTGAATTTGCAACTCATTCGTGGCAATAGAACCGGAAAGTTTGTCCTCCATGAGGGCCGAGCTTCCGTCTTTGAACTCACATTTAGTGTTATGTGAAAAGAAAATACGACGAGCCGACGAGGGCAGTGGGCATAGGAGTATGTGTCTGACGTGCTGCGACTCTAACTATTTACTTACGATATACCAAAGACCTAAAGAAATAGATTATCATCGTCCAACAAGTTCATGATCTGTTGATTGCCATAGTACCAATCACTCAACCCATATAATTGCGCGCTTGCGGATGCTAAAGATCCCTCGGATGCTGACGACATTTCCATTCCTGCCACAAGGTCATTGTTTTCCGAGGGACTTACTGTATCGCGGTGCGTAGCATTCTCTGTGGGCAAAGAGTTTGTATTTGACTCAATATAGAGCTGTGCAGTCTGACAAAGAAGCTCGTACAGTCGATGCGGATGTGTGATGGACTCTACGGTGCCCACTTCGGGACACAACGAAACCGTAAAACGACGCAGTCGTCTCACATCGGCAACATCCAAAAGATGAACGGCTCGGGTGAAAATAATGCTAAAAGGGACGAATGGGGTGTGAAGTATGGCCCTGTATGAAAGTTTGTTAGTCTTGGTGAAGATTCCTTACATCAATCCAGCCAGTATAGAAAGCGGCGTGTCGACGAATCATAGCGACAAGACTGAACATCCACAGAATTGGAGGGAGCTAGCTGCTCACCAATTGATATAAGTCGTTACGAGTGACGGGTCACCAGTAATGTTATATGCGCCTGTTACGCATTGCTCATGAGCATCCAACGCATCCCGAGCCACTGCAACGCAGCCGTCTGAAACTCCGCCCAGGCAGTCTTCGGTGGTTTGCATGGCACGAAGAATTAGAGCAAGTAACGACAGTTGGCAAACCACGTCGAATTTAAGGTATATGGAATGCAATGGGCCTCGTTCATCTTGAAGGTTCCGGTCTGTGGCGCCCTACCCTTGCCTGTCAGTGAGATCCATAATGTGCAGGATGCTGAGAATATACCGTGATCTCAACATGCGTTTCATTGATCAGTTCTCGTAAGCCTTCAGCTAGTGCCATCGCTGTCTGACCACGATCCTCATCTCCTCGAGATAAAGCCAATGGACTGAACAGCTGATCGTACACCTTCCCATGGATTCTGGCCAGCCTAGTAGACCGTGGCTCATCCGGAGCAGAGGGCAACGTGATCTCAGAATCCTGGATATTAGATGGCCGGCCAAGTCGAAGTGAAATACTCTTGTCAATCCTGTAAACGGTCCAGAACAGGCTTTCTTGAACATCTCGCAAGCGTTCGTCTGTTTGTCTTCCCGAGTTCAAGAGATGATATCCAAGTGTCAGGCACAGATCCGAGGCATTCGAAATGAGGGTCCAAGCTGTTGATGCTTTAGAGTTTTCAATCGCGTTCAATGCCTGCGATAGGTATTAGTGTAGATCCCTTGGCGTTGATTTTTCGACCTAGAAGGCGTACTCCGAGTGTCAGAGCAGCAATGGCTTCCAGGGACGCTGGTAGGAGCATTGGAAGTTCGGAGACAGCAGTGCGAAGACTGTCGCGACATAACTGACTGTATTCTCTGTGTTCTTGAAGATTCGTTATCGTAGCGTACTCGGAGAACACGTATCCTAAATATCCATTGGCAACGATGAGGTCTGCTTGACTATAGCTGTCAACTGCAAAGAAAACCTTCCGACACACTTCAGTAAATTGTTCTAGGGGAAGGACCTGAGATATCCAAACAAGTCTGTTATATTGTGCATGGTCTACTCTTCGAGGTTAACAATTTTCTGGCCTTCGCTTGTGTTAATCAACGAACCTTTAGCCCACCGCAATACTCTTACGACGGCTTCAACTGGCGGCATCCGTGAAAGAATGTCGTAGCTTGCTCCTTGTGTCTGTGGGACTGATTGGTTCAGTCCGGCGGGGGTTTCTAGGGCCTTCAATAGATGTTTCAAGGATCGGATTGTTCCATTCGGGTCCGATCCGGCATCTTTTGTACTTCGGTCTTCAACGACAGCTTTGACGAAAAATATGATGTGAGCCGAATGCTCCCAGATGTGAGACTGCCGGCTTGGTCTGCCACTGGGCTGATCTCCAATCAAATTCCTCTCGGAGATCTGTTGGATGGAGTTTCCCGAAGAACCAGCTTCGGTTTGTTGCACACTTAGAGTGTTGAATTTCTCTAAGAGGGTCCTGATATCATCGATTCCTGAGACAATTTGGTCCATTTTCTGCTCACTTAACAAACAGGTTATATTAGCACTTCCTATCACCGCGTCAAGTAGGTTCAACGCACTACTGTGCTGAGATCAAAATCCTTTGCTTGGAAGGCGTTGCATTGGATGCAACAAGACTGTGGACACAGTCAAGCCTAGCAGAGGTGCAATTTGAACAAGGTGACCCTCGATCGCAACCGATCTGGTGCGACATATACCTGTTAGCAGATGCCGCCTTTTCTTCTGCTTGGAAGAGGTTGACAAGTCTTACCTTGCGAGCTCGACACTGATCACACTATTCCTTGATACATCAGCATACATTGGCGGCAGATGGCTACAGCCCAGCTCACCGAGCGGCGGGAGATAGCCGGTCGTCCTTCCGGTCGCTGGTCGACAGCGCTGCGGCGGGATCTCATTTTCTCGAATTTGGCTGTTTCACTACGTAGTAGGTATCAAGATTCTATGGCCGCTTGCGGTAGAATACAATAGATGCTTTGTGTTGGGGCTGACAAATGAGGCGGATCTGCGCGGGTTTCCGATGCAATGAGCGACCTAGGATACGCGCGGGTTTGCGACATTGCCCGCAGTGGAACCCCCCTTAATGCCCTTATTAAAGTTATTAGTACTTTGCGCGTGCACGCCAGGAATCGCGCGGATTTCCGGCTCGGTGTGAGGAATAGAGGACTTATATAATGCAGATTTTCTAGCATTTGTCTATAAGTAGCTACGAGCTTTCCGTCTTCGATGCGTAGGTAGTAGATCATCCTTATATTTCACTGCTTCGCATCCCGCACATCAGCATACCATCATGGGCAAAAACATTCTCATTACTGGTGCTGCCGGCTACATGTTGGATTCCCTTTCCCCGATTGAACAACGGCTAGGGCTGACCTGGTTGCAGTGGGGGCTCTTTGCTTGCTGATTTCATTTCGCGTACGAGCGGGTCAATTAAGTCCGCCAATATCAGTGCCGTTGTGAGATCTGAAGAGCAAGTCGAATTAATTTCGAACCTAGGGGTCAACGTGATCAAGGTCGATCTCAAAGACGCAAACGCTGTGGCCGAAGCAGTCCTTCGCCATGAAAGTGCGTATTAGAACGCCTCACACTGTCACCGTGTAACCTCTCTTCAAGCGGGTGACTGAAATATACTTTAGTTGATATCATAATCAATACAGGACCATCCTTCGAGCCGGAACTTGCGTCTAACCTTATACAAGCCCTTGGCCAGCGTCGCAAAGCTGCTGGGGAAAATCTTTCTTACGTTCACGTCAGACTCTCCGCGCAAAGAGACAAGCTCAATACTAAAATCAGATCAGTCCTCAGTAGCTGCACTCTTCTCCGCCGAAGGTGGCTGGCCATACGGAGAGGTAAAAGACTCAGACCCAATATTTGAACGAGAGAAGCGAATAGGTACTTCAAACCCTGTCCGAGAGGTACGTATAGCTAGCTTCACTATTCGTCGTGTTCGTTGGGATAGGTGATCTAATCTCTATATAAGACGAATATACTCGTCACAGAAAAGGCCAAGGAACAGTCCATAACTAGTTACAACGTCGTCGTGCCAATGATCTGTGAGTAGTACACCTGCAGCGAGCTGTGAATACACGCGCTAAGAGGACCTTGGCTAACGTCGCAATAGATGGAAGAGGTACAGGCCAATTTAGAAAGCTTTCCGTAAGCATTCCGGCGTACATCAGGACCAGCATCAAGCACAGCGCTGTATACAAATTTGACAAGGATAGTGTGAGTTCAAGTCCCTTCCCTACACAAACTTTGAACCTCGCCACCGATATTGACGACTGGCCAATAGTACCCACCTGCAGCGCATATCTCTGACCTGGTAGCACTTTATGGTGTGCTTGTGGAGAAGATTTCAAACAAAGACCATATTCCAAGCGGCGAGAAAGGCTATTACTTCGCAATGGCCCACAGGGTACCGTGGTGGGAGGTGATGGGTCGTCTCACTCAAGGCCTTCATGCTCGTGGACTTGTTGCCGAGCCAGTGCCCAAGGTCTGGCCTAGCCTTGAAATGGCAGCAGAGTACCTCGGCTTTCCACTACAGCATATACGAGCGATGGGCATGTCTAGGTGAGATAGATCCCATCTCATTCCATCTCCTCATGAGAAGTTTCAGTAAGGTCTAACTAATTTGCTAGTGGAGAGCAAATTCCCGTTCACGCAACTCAAATTGGATGGGAACCAGCGTGGAACGAGGCGCAATTTCTTGAAAGTATTGATGACGAAATCCTGGCTGTACAAGAACTTGACACGGTCCAAAGCAACCTTTTTAACAGTTTGGTAGCTCCTTGATGTCTGAAATAGTCACGTGGCAGAGCGCAATAGGAAGACAATTTGACGAATTCGGCTAAAGTAGTTTTTCATGCAAAACGTGAACAATACAGCGTTGGAGAAGACAAGATGTAAGCCTTAATGGAGTTTGCCATCATGTTAAACTTAGCGTGGTGGACAAATGCTGCGAAGTTCAGCGTGAAGAGATGTTTCTAGCCATAGTTATGATTTCAAATTGAGTGGCTGACTGCAAAGGAGTTGTTCCGCCGCGCTACAATAGTAACGGGATTAATTACGCCTTGGAGCTGAAAAGCGCTTTCTTTCTACTTCCCTTCTCAACGCTCTGCTGATAAATTACTCTGCCGCCTGCCGCCATCCACCCACCTTGTTATTACAACCTTCGTTCTCAATGCGGCAACGCATGGATCGCACCGGCGAAACATGCTGGACGTGTCGCCTCCGTCGAAAGAGGTGCAACGGGAATCGCCCCGTCTGCAGCAGTTGTGCCACGCTGCAGATTACTTGTTATAATGGCCCCGAAAGACCACAGTGGATGAACGGCGGCGCCGAGCAAAAGGCCATGACAGAGAAAATAAAGGAGCAAATTAAGACAAGCGCTGGCTTTCGGCGGGAGCCTCGAGCGACAACGTCGAGTCCCTTTGTCGTATCACTACAGCAAGACTATGACACACAGCCGGGTGGAGAAACATTTGATACCGTGACACCGGATCCTCCTCTCGACGCATCCCAGCGACATGTCGCGGCCGAGGCAACCGTCGTCGTCAGTCAGTCTCGAGAGCCGGCAGTGTGCATTGGCTCAGCTTTGGACTCAACCCAGAAACAAGTGCGGAATTCTAACCTTTCCGACCTGTCGATGAGTGATGGTTGGGAGCTGGATTATGCCGCAATATACTTCGACTTTGTCTTCCCCTTTCTCTTTCCGTTCTACCACCCACCATTAGTGGGCACGGGTCGGGGTTGGCTTCTGACCTTCATTCGGCAGAGCGACGCAGTCTTTCATTCAATCTTGAGTCTGAGCTCATACTTCCTTACGGTCGGGCTCGAAGACGTCTTTCCAGGAGAGGATCGCTTCTGCAAATGGACAGTTTGGGAACAAACACTCCAGCAAGCCAAGCTGTCATTCGAAATGATCGACAAAGAACTGCGTGAGGTTGGGCAACAAGCGACGCAACCTGGACTCGCGCGGATGGCTCGTTTGATGGAGAGCATCATCCAATTACTGATATTCGAGTCCTTCTTGAGCAAATCTGCAGAGTGGGACACGCACTTACGACCAGCAATAACACTGTTTCGAGACATTCTGGACAAACAGTCCACTCCTTCAGGACCACATCTGTTTCATGCCCTACGTGCCATGTCGTGGCCATCGAGAGTCCCGGGTTCCGTCCAAAGACTGCTGTGGAATACAGATCAAGCTGCCTTTCGCTTCTTTACCGCAATTCTGATTTACATCGATATCGTTGCCAGCACGTCGGTAGGCCGAGCACCATTGTTGAAAGATTGTCACGCAGTGACTTTGTCATTTGTTCAAGGACATGATGCGTCGGGTGCCATTGATCTTTCGTCCGTCATCGGTTGCCAAAATTGGGTCATGCTAGCAATAGGGGATATCTCAACACTCTATTCACGGAAAAAGGGCATGGCAGTTGAAGGTTGCCTCTCAGTCATAGAGCTTGTCGATAGCGCCAAGCCGATATTCCAAACGTTAACGGACGGGCTGGCAGCTTCGGAAGTTGCGTCGTCAGGTCTTGTTAGAGGTGGGCGATTGAACTGGCTTCAATCATCCTATTATAGCTCCGAGTCGATAGACAGCGACACGCCAAGAACTATCACACGGATTTGGGCTCACGCTGCTCTTCTCTATCTACATGTCACGGTTTCGGGGAACCAAGCAGCAAACCATGAAATACGACGCAACATATCCTACATTCTGTGCCTTCTGCGAGAAATCAAGTCCGGTGCTCAACTTCGGTCGCTGGCGTGGCCAATCTGCGTCGCTGGGTGCCTTGCGCTGGCCACAGAGGAAGATCACTTTCGCTCACTGCTTCTCAAGTTTGGTGATCGACAGGCTTGGAACACGCTCAGCGAGGCCGGTGCGATCATGGAAGCCTCTTGGAAATCGCGAGGAAGTACAGCTTGTGACACAAGGGACCTGGTGGAATACTTTCACTTGTTGGAGAGACCAGTCTTATTGATATGAGCCGTAGCGAAGGCGCACTGATTTATCTTGCACTAGCTAATCGTTGGCTAACAATATGTATCATTTGCCTTGCCACACCTTGAGCATTTCTTTGGCCGATGTCGTCTTGAACTCTGGGAACTGTGCGTTCAGAGTCCCTTCCCCGGGAAAGTCCAAGAGACCCTCGATGGTATACAAATTGTATTTGGCAAAATTGTGCTGTAGCACCTGCTTTGGGACGAACGCGTAGCTTGCAACTTGAGCTGGAAGTTCTGTTACTTCTCCGCGCTGGAGCTTCTCAACACTATTAAAGGTCACATCGAACTTTGTTCCTATTAGAAGTTTAGCTTGGAATAGGGCGACAGCAAGTGGTGGGCAAACCTCTAGCTTCTTCTGCCAATTTGACGAGCTCGTTGAGCGTAATTCGATCACTGTAGCAGTACAGATCTTCGTCCCATTTCGGTAGGTCCAGAGCCGCAGCTACGAAGTGTGCCATGTCGAAAGTGTATGTGAGTGCAATCAAATTGTTTCCCGAGCCTGGAATAGTCGCCGATGCATTTACCACGTCGACATTAATAGGAGGGATTCGCATGTAAGTTTTGATATGCGGCCCACCGAGACTATCCATGAACATCCCACTTCGAATGGATGTCCATTCGAGGTTGCTCTTGCGCAGCTCCTCGATGGTAGCGACCCGGGCTTGAAGACGTCCAAACTGCTTTCTAGTCACGCATGTGTCAGTTTGCGCAGGCCGAGAACGCAGATGAAGCGAGAACTTACTCCTCGGGAATAGGAGCCGCGTAGTCACTAGCGATGAAGCGCTGAACTGAACCTGAACGACTTGCGGCTTTGACGAGATTGACCTCGGAAGCACTAGAATGCGCGTATTGAACCAGAAGGGCTGAAATGACCGTGTGCACATGGTTCTTCCTCAAAAAATCGGTCAGCAACTCGATGTTGTCGTAGTCGATAACGGTAAGTGGTGCTTGGGCACCGCCGGGGGCTGCTTCCTGTAGATAATGTTAATCAAACATGAGACGCCCTTTATAAGCCAGGGGATGGTTCATGAATACATGGCGAGACAAGGCAATGATCTTGTGCACTTTTTGTTCCCTCAGCACCTCAAGAAGGGTTTGGCCGATGCGGCCAGTGGCTCCCGCGATTGCAACGGTAACCATTTTGAGTAAGAGGGGATATGGTGCAACCAAAGTTTCAAAGCAATGTGAAGTGAGACGATGTTCAAAGAGCAGCTGGTCAACGATAGCAGAATGTCCACGGATGGGAACTTCAAAGAGGGGAACTCGAGATATATTTATATTCGGCTTCATTGATACTTTTCTATCTCCTCTCCTTACATGGCGTCTACCCTGTCCACCCTACCCGACCTGCCTGCTGGTCTTGCTGCAGGAATAATGGTTCCACACCTCGTAATGGAATGATTGGCGACCGCCCAACGATGCCCAAAGGAGACGACCGCGCGGTAATACGGAAATGGGAGAACCGCGCGCTGGCACTAAATAGGAGTGGGATAATCGAGTAATCATATTTTTTCGACTTTAAATAATGCCCATCTGTCTAATGGGATTGGTTAATCAAAGCCTCAAATCATATGCATGAGGGGACAAACTGGTCTGATGACTCTAACAGTCTAGCTGAACACGTTTATTCGCTGCGTCATGAGTGCGGTAAAGACGCTTTGGATGAAGGACATACAGAAGACCAAAGCTACACTTGTTTTAAAATATTTTTCCTATACAAAATCTACTGTGGCCACCCCCAGCTGTAAGGGCCAGGTAATGTTGAACCTATAGATGATTGATTCATCTTGCTTGCGGCATTTACCTCTCTCTAAGGGCTGCTTTAAGCATCCTAACTATACTAGTCTACTTTTAATTTTAAGATTATATAATATAGCTTGTTTTCCAGGTTTAGGCTATAGAACCTAATATATATTATAGCTTAGGTTTAATACACCCCCTTAGATTAAGCCTTATTTAAAGAGATTTAAATAAATT
>JAANBC010000026.1:0-123677 GCA_014621405.1 Stylonectria norvegica
CCGCATGGACGACCTCGCGCGTATCATGCACAAGGCCTCGAGCATCCACCCGGACCTGCACAGCATCGACTGCGTCGGCTACACCGACGATACCGCCAACTGCCGCTACGGCTTGGTGTACAAGGCTCCCGCCCCGTCGTGCGACTCCCTGCACGCCCTCATCGCCAGCGCCGACCTCAAGACGCCCGACCTCAACGACCGCGTGCAGCTGGCCAAGACGCTGGCGGTCGCCCTGTGGTCGCTTCACTCACTGGACTGGCTGCACAAAAGCCTCTGCAGCACCAACATCCTCTTCTTCCCCGCCGCCGTCACGGGCGCCGCGCACGCGCCCACGGCCGCGGCGGCCTTGGTGCCGGACATCTCGGCGCCGTTCCTGACGGGCTTCGACGCATCGCGGCCGGACCTCGACACCGCCCTATCGGTAGTAGCCAAGAACCCGTCCATCAGCGAGCTCCACCGACACCCTTCTTCGCTCAAGGGCCGACCGCACTGCAAGAGCTTCGACGTGTACAGCCTGGGGCTGGTGCTCTTGGAGATAGGGCTGTGGAAGGTGCTGCAGACGTACCACAAGGCGCACTACTCTGCGGACCGGTGGCGCGACCGCGTGGTGCGGGCGGTGCTGGTGCCGGGGCTGGGCGGCAAGATGGGGCGGCGATATCGCGAGGTCGTGGAGATGTGTCTGGGCGCTGGGGAGGAGATGACGAGTGCGGAGGCGGGGACGTTGATGGAGATGGTGGTGACGACGTTGGAGGGGATACGCGTGTGAGTCTGAGCTGGGAGAGGTGGTGTCAGGGGTTGGCAGTTGGTGTATATAGATGGATGACGAGTTTATGTGGATATACGAGCAATGATGAAGCATCAGGCACAGACGACGCATATGATGATATAGAACGACATAGACAAAGAGAGCATAGCATTACAATATCAGGTGGCATCCAACTAAGGATCCAGATGACAATAACAAAAGGGGCAGCATATAAAGAACGACTAGGAGTTGACGACTCGTTATTGTGAAGAGCAAAATCAAAGCTGAAACCAGGTAAAGTACTCGAATGTATTTCAATCCTGCCAAATATATCATATAACTCCCCTAAGACCCCCTCTCATAACGCAATACGCGAAAACCAATGCCATGCCTATAAACCAACTACCAAAAAAGTCCGATACAATAACACGATAGAATACCACCCCCCAGCGTGTTCCCGAGCGCCCTCCCAAGTTCCATCGTCTCTCCGTTTACTCCCCTCGGTTGACGGGAACACTGTGGGGCGATGTGATGATTATGCTTGGATGCTGAAAGCTTGAAACTGTCCGTGGCGAGGAGAGGTAGGTAGACGAGACTCCCTGAGAAGGGGTTGTCAAGATTTCAAACGACGCCCTTGCTTGCCAGCACCTGAAACGCCAATGTATGTATGCATGCAGAACGTGAGTTTCGAACGAGACGTGACGTATACATGAGTCATGATCGTAAAATATATAGCCGCAACTGTAGCGCTTGTCCGGTCGACATTCTGTTGTTGATGATGTTGTTGAAGAAGCGACTTAAGCCCGCTGGGCTTCAGCTTTCTAAGCTCCAGAGACCTTGCGGGCCGTGGAAGCGGCCGTTGCCGACGTGGCGTGGCTAGCACTGCCGACTCGGCCGCTTGTCTTGCGGATTCCGGCCGACTCCTTGGCTCGGAGAGGAGACTCGCCCGACCGCTTGCTGCCGCGGACCTTTGCCAGAACGCCTTGTGTGCTGGCGACGCGTTCCAGCTGTTTTGTCCGGCCGGAACCAATGTTCTCGGCGTCTTGGGACGCATCGTTGTCGATCGTGTAGATGGTCGTCGTCGTCTGGCTCACGGATCGCGACTTTTCACTCCGTCCTGGCGACTGTGAGGCCTTCCGGTGACTACGCATCCGCAGATACAGCTCTTCATCTGATTCGTCTCCTTGAGTCTGGCGGTGCATCGTCATGATCTCCGTCTCCTGCTGCACACCCTGCTGTTCCTCGACTGTGGTTTGGAACGACGTCGACCGCTGGTATGGGTGATGACGGTCCGCTCGTACTGACTTTCGCGGCTGGCCCGGTGTTGGCGCTGGTAGGTAGTCCTCCTGCACACCAATATTATTGCGATCTTGGTCGACTTCGCTGAGTGGCGTACGGTTGGAAGTGCTCCTGTTAGGAGGCGTCGAAGCCTGCCCGTGACGCAGCGAGGTCTTTTGCATAGCACGGATGGGTGTGCTAGGAACAGGGTTGGTGGCAGCCATCTCCTTACGGATCCGACGCTCAACCCGTTCCTCAATCCACCACTCACGGAATGTTCCCTGGTTGAGATGCAGCCAGTGCTGTTGAGGTCCAACCACCATACCAGGTCTCATAAACCGCATGAATGCAATGACCTCGTTTGCGTTGAACCCATGGCGGTAGATGAGGTAGGCTCCAATCAAGCAGCCTGTCCGGCCTAGACCAGCTTTGCAATGAACTGCAATACCCTGCTTCCTGACCGTAATGGTCTCGTGCGCCAACCGAATGAACTTGCGGACAGTCGGCATTGACGGGCATGTTCCGTCGTCAAAGATCATGTCAAGATGCTGGATGCCGAGCGCCTCAAAGTACGAAGGCGAGTACAATTCCGAGTTGAGCCGCACTACCAAGCCAATGTTCTTGTCAGAAAAGTGCGCCAACACGTTCTTGAACGGCTGGGGCAGTGTCGGATGGGCTTCCAGGGCGGCCACGGTTCGAGGCAGCTGAGCGAACTCGGTAGACCCCTCCTTGAACTTTTCGATGGGAGCGTGCTGCGGCGATGCGAAGGCGAGAAAGTTTGGCGTGATCCAGTTGAAGTCACCGTGCTCGACACGCTCGTACCGCTCATACATGTCCAGATCGAAGTTGTCAAGGTCGCAGCACTTCTCCTCCTTCGCTTTCCACACCCCGTAGACAACGTCCTGGATACTGATGCCGTAGTCGGCTTGACTGTAGCCCGCATCGCGGAAGGGCATCAGTGGAGGGTCGACCTGCGCAATGGGAGCCAAGGCCAGATGAGGCGGCCAGTTCTGAATCAGCACCATGTAGCAGGCAAGCATACAGGCAGCATTTGCGCGACCTGAAGATCCCGTGTCAGCCACTGCTCTAGATTTCGCTGCCGCGACGTTGCACCGTGGTACTTACTCCTCGGGTCAGCTGCGCTCCAGAACACGATTGGACGGTCCTTGTTCTGCTTGGCTCCAAGGATGTCGTGAAAGTAGATGGCAAAGCGGTACAGGTGTCCAATATGCAGAGGACCAAAATCATGGTGGAAAGCGTTGTAAAGTAGAGTATCGTCAACTGTGAAGTAGCATGGCGGTGACCGAGCTGTGGGCTTCGCGAGCGGGGTAGTAGCATCGACGCCTCGCTGGGCACGCTTCTTCGCCGACGGCGGCGGCGCAGGGTAAGGGAATAGTGTCTCGGCCGTAGGAGGGCGGATGTACGAGGCAAGATATAGACGATCTGGAACAAATATTAGCGCCGTGACCGGGTAGTAGTCAGAGCACAGCGCCATGTGCGCATCGGTCTTCATCGCTGCCTCCGCTCGGGTGGGATAACAATGCGACATGGCTCTGTAGATCGGGAGGAACAAGAAGGCCATTGACGGAAACAATTCGACATACCTGGGATGTATTCGATTATCTGGCCCAGGTTTTGGGCATGTCGGGTGGAAGGAGCCATTGTTCCAAGCTCGAGCTTCTGCTCCGCTACACTTGCAAGGCGAGGTCGACGCTCTTGCTGTCGGGCTGTCGGGCTAAGAGGGAGTGAACAAGGCAAGCTGCGGCTTGCGCAAGGTTGCTGTCGAAGCCAACTCAAGAAGTGACGATGTGCACTGGCGGCGGTGACGAGGCAGACGGCGATCGGCGGTGGCAGCGGCGGCGGGCAACGGGCGAGGGCAATGGGGTAAGGCGATGCTGGGCTAAACACAGAAGGGCATGTCGGTATAGCTTCGAAGAGTGAAGATTGGGAATATGGTTAACAATGGGAGGAGGTTGGGAAGAAGAGAAGGTCGTGGTTGTTGATAGCAGCACTAGGATGGGCCCACGATGTTTTTGTATGGGTGTCAGTCTGTTATTTTCTGTCCTGCCGTCTCACCCTGCTCAAAACAGCAAGGACGTAGCTGTGGATCGTCTTGTCGCCATGGCAACAGCATTAAGCGCTGCCGCCACCTGTGGCTGTAGAAGCGGCCGCACGCTGCGGGTTGCTATCCGGCCCGGGCAGGCCCACCAGCCACAGTCGTCGACCAGGGTTGCAAAGCGGGCCCCGCGCCACAGCCGTCTCTATCGCGCGTATCGCCGCAACCCCACGCAGTCCTGGTCCTCATTCTCATCGCCCCGCGAAGCCAACACAAACCGCTGCAGATCTGCACCTGCATTCCTCATCTGAGTCGCGTCGAGGTATCCGAAACGACGTCGGGATGCTTGGCCGACCGTCGCCATGACCGCCACTACCGATCTCGAGTTTCCCTGCTCCATGTGAGGCTCCTCTCACCCTCCTGGCGCACTCGCACTGGTCGCAGTTGCTGAACCCTCCCGCGCAGAACCCTCCATGTTCCGTTTCCCACGTCGAGACTCGCCACCACGGCTCTGAAGGCGATTCAGGTCGATCCAGAACTATCCATCCTCGTTGAGAGACAGCTCTCGGTAGTACGGTCGCCAGAGTCTACTACCGGAGAGGCCCAGATCCTTAAGGTCGAACATAAGGCGACCACGAATCGGATGCTGCGAGTTGCCGTCAACGGCTTCATGGAGAGCCTACATCTAGTGATCGAGGTCATGGAACAGCTAGATACCGACGTCTTAGAGCAGACACCTGCATCCTAATAAAATCGCAAGGCAAGCCCTGCGGCAGTCGTTCCTTAAACATAAAACTTGGTATATTTGTCGGTATTTATACAGTACCGTCACCATCTATAGTTACCTCGACCCGAAATCCTGCCCTCCAACCCAAAGCAGGTTCGCGCATTGTTCCTTCAAACGTCTCCCGCCTTCATCAGTGAACCCATGATATCTACAGTCCGTTAGGCCCAGACCTCCTGCCCATCATTACACACAAATCCAAAAGACCGCTGCCACCCAGACACTCATGCGCAATCCCACCTCGTGATAGATAGTGTAGCCGCCCCGCCATTATTTCCATGTTGCTGTACCCGTCCGATGCTACCCAAAAACCTTGTTGACTCAGGCCGTTTCGCCGGGTGGCTTCAACGCTTCCAGCTGTTTCTTCAACTTCTCCAACTCGCTCTTCAGATCCACGTTCTCGTCCTCCAGTTTCTTCATGTGGACAATGGCGTTTTCGACTACACTTGCCTTGGAGTTGGCCGAGTTGGTTGGTTTTCCGTTCTTGTCGTTGTCATCTGTCAAAGGTGCCTTGGCATCACCTCCCGGTAACAAACCAGCCATCACCTGTAATGCCGAGTTGATTCTGTTGCGTCTTCCCTGCTCTGCAATTTTATGCGATGTCCGTTTAGATGTTAGATTCGTTGACAATTCACTGGGGTACGATACTCCAGGAACAGTGTTTCCCTCCAGAATATTTTGGTAGTTGGACTTGGACATGAGTAGCTGAGACGCCGCATCCTCCACAGACGAGAGGCTCGGGGTGCCAGGCAGCAGGGGCTTAATGCTCGGGGATATCCTGGGCAAGAGGGCAGGCGATCCGTGGATCGAGCCAGTCGATCGTTTCCTACCGTTTCGAGGAGCCAGTTGTGGAGTTTTCCGCGCGGTAGGTCCGGATGATCCTGGTCTTAGCAAGGGGCTTTGGTTGGCGGATACCGTGCCAGATCGTCGAGAAAACGCCGGCGAGGGAAGAGGTTGAAAAGCAGCTCCCCTGTTCGCTGCCAACTCTATGCGAGGGGATTGAGAGAGACGACGTGTGAGGGCAGGGGCTAGCATCCGGTTGGAGACAGACTCGGGAAGTTCTAGTGATTCGATATGATCGGTAGCCATGTGCTCGGCGGCTGATTTGTTCGCCTTTGATGCCGGTAGTTTCATCAGGGATGCGGGTGTTGCTGGGGCGGGTTGTGCGTCTACAGGTGTTGCAATCGGTGTCAACTGGCCTCCGTTTTGGGCCTGTATGTAGGGGGACTTGCTGTTGGATTGTCGTGTAGGAACAGGGGGCGGAGGCATGTCTGACAGATTTTCCGGTGATACTGATGAGTTCTCTTCGGCTGAAGTGTCGGTTGATGTGGCAGGCAAAGGGAGGAAACTAGCCTCAGCCATACTCTCACTAACTTCCTCGACCTCACTGAGAATTTGTGAAACAATCGCAGGACTGGGAGCCGTCTTCCGGCGCTGGGGCTTCACGATAGGCGAGCTGCGTATGTTGGCTTTACTCCTTGGCTTCGTCGCAGCCTTCTTCCTCGTCTTCTTGGACAGTTCAAGGCTTGCAGCAACAGGAGCCGTGGACGTTTCTAAATCCATATCGATGGGTGAGTTGCTCTGAGTATGGCACTGTTCATAAATTGACACGGCGTCGTTCTGAGCATGTAAGGCTGGGGAGGTCAGGGGACTGAAGTAAGCTCCGGGGATGGTGAAGGCATTGTCCATGGAGAAGTGAGGATCGAGTGGGGTGACAGCTGGAGAGACGAGAGGAGTAAAGGCCATCTATTGAGAAAGTTTTAGTCGAGGGTCCAGACAAAGTAGCGGTTGCGGGCCAGATTGTTTCTTACCTCTTGCTCTTTCAACCGTTGGTGATACCCTCCGTCGTAGACACCCTGTTGTGATATTTGCTCAGCCTGCGTGTAGAAGTGACGACCACTAGGCATCTCCATACTCTGCGGAGTAGGAGGAACAGAGTGGTGGTTATTTGAGTAGTAGGATGCGGCCTGTTGCTCCTGGAGCTGTCTTTGCTGCTGCTGGAACTTTTGCTGTTGAAGATACTGTATCTGGGCGTCGATGTTGGTGATGGGATCGGCTGAAGAGGCCATCATGTGAGCGGGTATTGAGGCCTGGCCGGCAGATGTCGAGATGGGCAAGCCGTTTGTGTTGTGCATCATGACAGAGCTATCTGGGTCTGCCATGATGGTGTCTGTCGATTCCCGAGTGTGGTTCATCAGGGCAGGGGTGGTGCCATCTTGAAAGCCCTGGAAGTCGAACTGCATTCCATCTCCCAGGTTCCCCATACTGCTCATGTCGAGAAACTGGTGAAAATCATCCTCGGTCGTGCTCGTCATAGCCTGGTCCTGCCCATCCCACGCTGTAGAGCCCATCATGTTGAGTTGCAGGGGCGAGACTCGGGCGAGTGCTCTGGTCGAGTGGGTAGTCGAGGCCAAGTCAGCGCCTGGCGGTGGTGGTCGAGGCCCTTGCCGCGTCGTCGTAAGGAAAATTCGGGTTCGCGGGGGAGAGTTGTGCGAGGCGGCACAGAGCGACGTAAGGCTCAAGAGGCGTGCGTAGTAGATTTCAGAAAAAGTGTTGAAGGGTCGAGGACATGGGCGGCAGAAGTTTGAGGGTTCGATTCGCTCGGGGGGTTGCCGACGGGATCGAATGCACAAGGCTGGACCCGGAGGTGTGGGTTGTGGGCCGTGGGCCGTGGCAGGGACAAATGAGGGGCGGGCTCGAGAGACGGAAGGCTGGAGGAGGGGCCCTGGGGCCTTGGAACCGTGGCTCGCGAGACACACTATCCGTAGGTTGGTTTCGATTCGGAGAGAGAGAGTCGTGTCGTGGAAAGCTTTCCGGGGGGCATGAAAGTCGGAGCGAGTGAGTGTGTGATAAAAAGCGAGGCAGATGAAGTCGTCAAATCAAGCGACGGATGGATGGTGGGTGATGGACCACGCATGGCTAGGGACCTACCTCAATAGTCACACCCGACAAATCACGGCTCCCTAATCCGTTTTTGGCGTTAAGTCGGAGCTGTCGCTGCTTTACCATCAAACCCTGAGCTGAGCGCCTAGACCCGTTTCAAGGCCTCCACTTGCACACAGTCGCTAGCACGAACTACTTCGTACATCACTGTGTGTGCCGTTACCCCGGCCGTGGGTCGGTCCCCAGGCTCCAGGCCACAGGATCCCAAGTTACCTAGTGGTGTAATTACATAGTAGGTAGAATGGACTACATATTGTGTGCCAGAACTCAGGCACAGGCCAACCCCAGTCTCCAGGGAATAGAGTAGTACTAATAACCCCGGCAAGACCTCCTACTTGTAATTCGAGAGCTTCACTTTAGACAGCTGTTCATTGACTTAGGTTTGGTGCTATTACAACGGACTAGGTCACGTGAGAAGCCGACATCGGAGATGACTCCAAAATCCATTTCACGGTAATTAATTCTAAACCCTACCTAATCATTTCGAGAGCACACCGTACATCTTGTGCTATAACCAGCCAATCTTTTTGCCATTTGTACAGGAATCCAAGACCAATTGGCTTCCTTCAATATGGAACACAACTCCTTGATTCCCGATCCTACTTGTGACTTGGATTGGGGCGGATTCCGGGGAGGTAAGTTGGCACGACTAGCGTTATTAAACGACTTTCTGATTTAATGTTATTATAGCAATCCATGATATATTCGCAGCCAACGCACAGCGTGTGCCTGACAAGCAATGTGTCATTGAGACCCAGAGCTCACAACGGCCCGAGCGCATCTTCACATACCGCCAGATCAACCAGGCCTCGAACCAGTTAGCACATCACCTCCTTGCCCATGGCTGCAATGTGGGCGATGTCGTTGTCATATATGCGTACCGAGGCGTCGACCTTGTCGTTGCCTACATGGGTGCTCTGAAGGCCGGCGCAACCGTCAGTGTCCTCGATCCACAGTACCCTGCAGAGCGTCAGAAGGTTCTGCTGGGTGTTTCGCAACCTCAGTTTCTCATCTGCATCCAACAAGCCATTGATGAGTTCGGTCAACTTCCCAGCCTTGTCAGCGATTACATCAATACCGATCTAGACGTCAAGGCCACCGTCCCGGCGCTACGTCTTTCCAGCAATGGGCAGTTGACTGGAGGCACAGTCAAGGGTGAAGACTGTCTCGCCGCCCAGGCATCTCTCAAAGAGCGCAATCCTGATGTCTCTGTTGGCCCCGATTCTATACCGACACTCTCGTATACCTCAGGCACTCAAGGAATCCCGAAAGGCGTGCAAGGACGCCATTACTCTTTGACCTACTACACACCGTGGATGGCAAAGAGGTTTGGCCTTTCGGAGACGGACAGATTCACAATGCTTTCCGGCATTGCACATGATCCCATTCAGCGAGACATCTTTACGCCACTCTTCTTGGCTGCTACGATCGTCTGTCCCCCGGCTGAAGTCATCACCTACGGGCTGCTGGCCGAGTGGATGAATCGGCACAAGACTACAGTAACTCACCTTACTCCTGCCCTTGGACAAATTCTCATCGGCGGTGCTACGACTTCGTTCCCCGCACTTCGAAGGGCCTTCTTCGTTGGCGACCTCTTGACCAAGAAGGACTGCCGAAAGCTACGCGATCTCGCACCTAATACAAACGTGGTGAATCTCTTTGGATCAACGGAGTCGCAGCGTGCCGTCTCCTTCTTCGAGATTCCAAGCAGAGTTGAGGACCCGGATGTCCTTGAATCTTTGCCAGACATCATCCCAGTTGGTCAGGGGATGTTGAATGTTCAGCTGCTGGTTGTAGATCGTCAAGATCGAAACAGACTATGCGACGTTGGTGAGACTGGTGAACTTTTCATCCGTGCAGCTGGTCTTGCGGAAGGTTACAAGGGAATTGACGAGACAACAAAGGAACTGAACCGGTCCAAGTTTGTGTCAAACTGGTTTGTCGACCCTGACAAGTGGATTCGAGAGTCTGAGCCCCAACACGCCTCTGTCAGTCACTACAAGGGGCCACGAGATCGCTTATACCGGACTGGTGATCTAGGTCGGATGCGCGCGGATGGAAGTGTCGAGTGTACAGGTCGAATGGACACGCAGGTGAAGATCCGAGGTTTTCGGATAGAACTAAGCGAAATCGACGTCCTCTTGGCCCAGCACCCATACGTTCGGGACAACCTTACAGTCGTACGGAGAGACAGGAACGAGGAGCACACTTTAGTCACGTACTTTGTTCCCGAAACAAGGTCGTGGTTTCAGCACCTCCAATTGCAAGACGATCTCGAAGCTGTCGAGAAAGAGATTGCGTCTGAAACGATGGCCGGCATGCTCAGGCGTTTTCAGCTGTTGTCTATCGACTGCAAGAAGTTTCTAACAGGGAAGGTTCCCAGCTACGCCGTCCCCAGCATTTTCATACCCCTGGCCCGGATGCCACTGAATCCCAATGGCAAGATTGACAAGCCGGCACTCCCCTTTCCCGACCCAGTGGATCTTCTCTCGGCGGCCAAACGGAGGACCTCGTCAGTCGTCGCCAATATGACTGACACGCAGAAGAGACTAGCAGCAGTGTGGGCTTCAGTTCTCCCTAATCGCACTGCACGAATGTTCGTCCCGGAGTCCAACTTCTTTGAAGAGGGTGGGCACTCTATCCTCGCCCAGCAAATGTTCTTCCGCCTCAGGAGCGAATGGAAGGACATCGACCTGCCAGTCAGCGTCCTGTTTCGGTCCCAGACTCTCCATACCTTAGCATTGGAGATTGAAAGAGCGCTGGATCCTATCGGTCTGCGACTGGACGCTATGCCTCTTCCTGGCGATGGAGAGTCTGATCAGTCGTACGCGGCTGACGCCCAGGAGCTTCTGTCTCAGCTCCCAGACAGCATCCCACAGGCGCCGTTAGATTGGGACTACGCAGAGACGACACCTACTGTACTCTTGACCGGCGCCACAGGCTTCCTCGGGTCCTATATCCTACGTGAGCTTCTCGAGGGCCCAGCAAAGGCACGCGTCATTGTGCACGTCCGCGCGAAGGATGCAGAAGCAGGTCTCTCGCGCGTAGAGTCCACGGCAGCGGCTTACGGCCTCTGGTCTCCAGAGTGGTCATCCAGGATTGAGGCGGTGGTGGGGGACATCTCCAAGCCGTCCCTCGGCGTCTCCCAAGACACCTGGAAACGCCTCTCTGACTCTGTAGACCTCATTATCCATAATGGGGCTCAGGTGAACTGGATGCTGCCATACTCAAGCCTAAGAGCGGCCAATGTGCTCAGTACTCTGGAGTGCATCCGGCTATGCGCCGAGGGGAAGGCTAAGCGACTGGCCTTTGTCAGCTCTACATCGACTCTAGATTCGCAACATTACATACAGCTATCACGAGACGTCGAGACGGGTGTGCTTGAGACGGATGACCTTGAAGGCAGCCGCAAGGGCCTCGAGACAGGATATGGGCAGTCCAAGTGGGCCAGCGAATACATTATTCGCAACGCTGGGGTCAGAGGGCTTACGGGAGCCATCATTCGGTCTGGGTATGTCACTGGAGACTCAACATCTGGCATCTCCGTTACCGACGACTTCCTGGTACGGATATGGAAAGGCTGCCTGCAGGTCGGCGCGCGCCCAGACATCACCAACACGGTCAACGCAGTACCCGTCTCGCAGGTCAGCCGCATCGTTGTTGCCGCAGGATTGCTACTTCCTACCGTGACCGGGCAGTCCGTCAGCGTAGCTCAGGTCACCAGCCATCCGCGACTGACGCTCAACGAGTGGATTGGGGCTCTGGAGCACTACGGATACCATACGCCCCTCGTACCGTATGGAGACTGGCGCGCGAAGGTTGTCAAGTACGTAGAGGACGAGGGCAACGAGGAGCATGCCTTGCTCCCACTATTCCACATGGTGACGGGAGACATGCCTGCCAATACCATCGCGCCGGAGATGGACGATTCCCAAGCTACAGCCGCTCTTGATTTATACGACAAGGGAACAAACTCCAGCGCCTCGGATGACTCGCACGCTGTTAATACACGTACCATAGGCGTATACCTTGCGTATCTTGTGGCGGTTGGATTCCTGCCCGCACCAGTTGGAAAAGGTGAGCAAGAGTTGCCCAAGGTGGACACGAATAGGCTACAGGCTGTGAAGGTCACGCTTGGCGGTAGGTCAGCGAAGTCTTGAGGGCAAATTGAACCCTTCAAACATGGCTGCTGTGACGTGTAGTTATTATCTCTCACTCATATGCGTCTAATACATGTTCCACGAGCTAGACAAGGTGTCGCTCACTGAGCAGGGTGATTGAAGCTGAGCAAAAGCGGCGATGCTGGCTAGCCATCTTCAGCCGCTGGCGTCCTTGGTGGAGGTGCACTGGCGAACTGGCTACCAAACTCCACCTTAGTCGGTGGGTGGACCTGCTGAACAGTGGCTCGAATGGGGGGGTTGTACCCACCAACACCCACTGAAACCACCCGTGGACTGCTCCAAGGTGGGGGCGGGGATCAAATTCAGAGGCCACAGCCAGCCAATCCCGCCCCGTCGGCCCCGGCCGGCTTCAATGTTCTTTAGAGCGAACTAATACATGGTCCAAGCGTCTGCCCCCCTACAGTAGCTGTGTTCTGCATGAGCCCTGGACCTTCTTCCATTCAGCAGTCCAAAATACGCTATCCAATGGATTGGATCTCAGTGCTGCGCGTATACTTGTACATGTAGTGTGCATGTGCCGCCGAGTAAAGTATTGCCAGCGCCTTTCCAGCACGTGAACCCATCACCTGGTTCCCAATTTGAAATACTCGAAACGGGGTTTAGTCTCCATAAGATGTACAAATAAACCCTCGTATTATCTGACTACAAGTACCTTACGGAAAGACTCATAATGAATCTCAACGGGACCTCGCGCACGCACCCTCATCAACCCCTAGTCCAGTGAAAACTCTTTACTCTCCTCTCCTCACCAACTCAATTTAGCGGGCCTACAACAATGCCCTTATTAGGTAGTAACCAGCAACCTAAATCGACGCTTCACATTATTTAGCCTAGCGAGACCGTCCGGTCAAGGTCACGGAGCCGCTCTCTACCGGGAATTATTCGTGCTCATTTTAGGTCAGTATTCTTTCGGAACACGTAGTAGCGTCTGTTGTTGCGCAGTTCCCGCAGCTCTTCTTCTTCTACGTACTTCTTTTCGGGAGGTGGCAAGTCGTTGTCCAAAAAGACTCACCGAGCCGCGCTTCTCACCCCACGTTCTAGACGTTGGGGGACCCTGTCACGCGCTGTCATCAACTGTTGCCCTGCGGCCTTTTGGGATTTGCTGTTCCGAGGTACGCGTTGACAAATGAGACTGCGACTGTGGTGTCACCTTGGAGGTCATTCATTCCGCGTCCACGGTTAAAAAAGCATCTGAGACGATAAGGATGAGTCGCACCGGTCGTCGCAATACTTTCTACTAGTACTTAATTAGATGTGCTTGATCTTTCGCACATTGTATGTACGAGCATACATGACAACTTTTACTACAGTCCATCTTCATGTGCTTCATGGTCTGTGTCCGATGGAGGCGTAAAACAAGGGTCCAGATGACAGCCCTTTTTCCTGTGCTACCTCCCCTCCATGCCAGCAAAGGCTCGGGCCGTCGCCGAAGCTGTCAAGTCCCTTGCGTAAAGGTCACCGAGCTCCTTCATTCGCACGAGACCAGCTGTGTCAAACTCAAAGGACGTGGATCCAAGCGTCCTTGATCATGGTGCCCGTCACCTAGGCCTGATCTAACCACGGCTGCTCACCGAGGGAGGCGGATTAGTGCCTGTTGTCGACGCCCGGATGGACACTGTTGTAGGTCATTTCAAGGCATACATTTCGCAACTCAGTCACGGCTCAGGTACAATAGACATGCTTTTCAACAGTTGATTGAAGTTCTAGCCTCCCGGCCCCTGCTCCAACTAGGTCTCGTCTCCTTACATACACACAAAGTCGTTGCCTCTCAACCCCAGCCAGCAACCGCGCCACCCCTGTCTCCGTCATCCAGCGTCACTCCAGCTCGCTTTCGCCTATTACATGCAACAGGGAGATGATGGTATCATAGCAACGCAGCGGAGTCCTTGTCTAGAATGTACAAAAAGGTAGGAGAAAAAAGGAAACGAACATGAGACAGATTATGTCCAAGCAGAAAGAGATCGTCGCCGTGTCATGCGGTGGTTGTCAAAAAGAGAAGATATCGCGAGTCTCCCGGACGCTGGGTCCTGGGGAGACGGAGAGAGTGTGTGCGCGCGGGCGTGTTCGCGGAACAGTGCGAACGAGAGATGGTTGCTCTTAGCGAAACTCCCCTTGGTCTTGAACCGGCCATGCAAGTAGTAATGCTTTTCCTCCACGACTCCGAACGGTTGCGACTGAAAAAGAAATGATGCTGCTAAGAGCATCTTTGGGGGTATAAGTCCGTGCATCGTGACACATGCGTGCGGAAAGAATTTGTTTTGGTTTCATTAATTAATCGGTGAGGTAGGGATTGTTTCACGTCCGCGGTCGCGGCTGCTCGCCTAGGTTCAGCCAGCTCATATCTGACGACGTCGAGGCCATGGCAAGCTGCGGTTGATTGCTGACACCTGACGGAGGATGACGGGGACCGGTAGCGCTTGGGGAGAGCGGCGTGCCGAAGTAGAAACTGGTGTTGTACACGTTCTCCGGCGCTCGATCGGCACCCCACGGCTTTGAAGCGTCGTTCGGGTCCCATGCGTCGTTGACGCTCTCGGGAATTCCACTGGAGTAGCCCGATGAAGCCTTCGAAGGTGGACGCTCGATCTTGCCGGCCATTCCATCCCTGAAGGGAATCTTGCTTCCGTACTCTGCCACAACTGGGCTTCCAGAGTTGACCCGACTCATTTCTGGCGCGGCAAAGGTCAGCGGCGGTACCGTGGCCGAGTCCTGCGTAGCTCTGTGGTTGTTATGCAGTTGGGTCCCTTCCGAGTAACGAGAGCTTTGTTCCGAGCCCATTGTCGTCCTCTTACCAGCTCCAAACCCAAGGATCTGCAAAGCGCTGCCGCCAGACCAATATCGATTCCACCCAGAACTCCTTCGCGTAGGGTCATCTGGATCCACAGGATCGCCGCGTTGTCGAGGCTCTGCAACCGTCGGGTCGAACGCTACGCCCTTTTCGTCATGACCGTGGAGTGCAGGGTGCTCCATCGGGGTCGGGTGTCTCGGATGTGGAATCGGTTTGCTGATCGTGCTCTTCAGCTGCTTGTGCACAGAGCTGACAGAGCTTCGCGTCGTATCATGGCTGGGCTTCCTACTAAGACTGCCTTTTTGCTGGCCAACGCGACCCATAAGGATAGCCATTGACGAGTATGATTCGTTTGATGCTTGTGGCTGGTGACCGCGGAAATATCCTGGCGAAGGGGGAGGATGGGTGCCGTTGGCAAAGGCAACTGGGTCTTTCTCATCAAAGGGAGGGCCGCTGTCCCGCCTGGCGTGGCCAGCCTCGGTGTGGTTTTGGCGGGCCTTGCGTCGTCGTATAAAGAACAGAATGAGACCCAATAGCATCAGGAGCGCGAGAATAGAACCAAGGGTAATCCCGAGAATGGTATTCGAGCTGAGGCCATCGACGTGGTTCTTTTCTCCTGGCGTTATAGCTGCGGCCTCCGTCGTGGCTGTTGCGCTAGTGTCAGATATTGTCGAGGTTCCAGACGAAGTTGCGGATGAGTGTTTTGTGGAGTGGGTTTTCGTTGCAGTTCTAGACGATGAGGTGGAGGTGCTCTCGGAAAGGATCGACTGTCTCGGGTCTCCAAGCATCTCAGTGACATTCATCCATTTGTTGTCGTCCGCATTGAATATGGCCAGAGGCTCTTCGGCGTTCCCGCCTGAGAACACAACCATGCCGTCTGAGCCTTGTGCTACGGCGAAGTTCTGCCTAGTAGCCGTAGGGGCTAAAGTGGCATTGTACTCAGGCCAATTGTCCAAAGACAGAGCGCGCTTTGAGTTCGCTACAGGCAATGATTTCGTTACTGGAAGGCCAGCTGCGTTTTGCAGAACATATCGGTGAACCTCATTGGGCGACTTTGTAAGGTCGAAGGTGTAAATGCTTTTGGAGCCATCGTCGCCGAGCATCATGACAGCCTGGATTGAACTGGCATCCTTGATGAATGGCTGTGCCAGGCTCGCACCGGAATCCCTCCATTGTGCTGCAGGGTTGAAAAGAGAAACTGCAGTGTTTTCCAGGTCGCCTCCAATCATACAGGCATCAGCGTCGGACCAGGGCAAGAGAATAGGGTTGACGGCGGGGTGGGCGGGGACGTTGTAGGCGTTGGCTTGGTACGGCTCAGATGCTTGAATGGTAAAGGTTTGAGTCGACGGGGTCTTGTTGTTGTCCTGGCTGCCAGCATAGACCAATATCGCATCGTTGTCTTTGAGATAGGTCGCGCCATGCCACTGCCTCTCCTTCGTTACTAGCACAGACGGAGTAACTGTTGCCCACGTTCCATCGGCGTAGGTATACTTTTGCAGTCCAGAGTAGTCGGCCGCTCCACCAATTCCACCCACAACGAAAAAGGCTGTCGGGGTTCCAACGCAGGCAGCTCCAGACACCTTTTCGCCCATCTTCAACTTCTTCCATTTCGTTGATTGCTCCAGTGGTAATTTCAAGAACGCCTCGGGCGTATATGAGTAAAGAGTGTTTTCGTGGATGACGGAACACGAATCGTCCAAAGACGAGGGGGGCTTGGGTAACGACATTGTCGCAGAACTTCCCCAAGGGACCAAAGACAGCCTCGATAAATGTCAGCGGGTCTCACAATAACATGGCGGTGATGGTAATCGTCGATCGGGTTCGCGTAGTGAGGGTCGAGAAGCGCGGCGAGATCCAGCACCACTTCTAATGTCGATACTTGTGCGATGCTAAATCAAGAATCGAAGGTGAGTGAGCAGCGGCAGGTTTTGAGACTAGGCGCGCAGTCGGTGAAAGAGAAGGAGGGCGTCCAGATTGTACGCGAAGAAGGAGTGTTCGTGTCCTGCAAGCGAAGCGCAGTTCGTAATCCGAAGACCTGGCCGATTCAAGGTACGGATTGCACGACAATGGCGTCAAAGAGAGTGACAATCGGAAAGAACGATCGGTAGCAGAGGTTCGGACGGGTCTCGACGAGCTCGACACCACAGGTGCGAGAGGGAACGGAGGCGGCGATGAAGCCTGAAAGATGCGAGAGCCTTGATGTCGCAGGTTGCGAAGAGGGCGAAAGACCGAGAGAGCGAGAGAGAGAGACGTGGCCGAGACGTGGATGGATCGTGGACGGGTCGTGGTGGTACGCTTGCGAATGGATGTTTGGTGTGCCCCTGGCAGTTGGTACTTCGTAGACGAGACTGAATTGAACCGGGGAATGCGTCAAGGTGTCAAAGGAGGGAGGCGTCAACGATGGAAGCCGCGTTGTCGCTCTCGTGCCAGACGGGTTTGCGATGGCTGGAATGTCGGAGACGTGAAGTAACGGGAACAAACACGAAGCAAGCGAAGCTGCAAGCAGAGAGTGTGTGAGTTGTTGGGAGCGGAGCGGGAGAGAGTGAGAGCAGAGAGCAGCAAAACCCAGAGCGAGCGAGACACCGGCGGGGGTTCGAGGGCCCCAAAGCACAGCCCCCAGGACTTACAGCGCAGGGCTAGGGCACTTGTCGCCTGTCGAGACGCTGGACCCAAAACCAGGAGGAGCCCCCCAGAGGCTCGAGAGCGCTGCAGCTGTCGACGGGTGAGACCTTGAGCGAGACTGCGACGGGCATGAATGGATGCATGGGTATGGGCATGGACATGGGCGTGGGCATGGGCGTGGGCGTGGAGTTTTGGAGCTTGGAGCTTCAGACACGGGGCGATGTGGGCGTTGTGGCTACACGGGCTCGGATTGGCTGCAGATCCAGGGGCCCAACGCGCCGTTGGCCAATCAGTCCCCACAACAACGTTCCATGGGAGGGCCCTCAAGCCCCCAAAAGCCCCCAAGCAGGGGTCCCGGGCTTAGCACAAGGTACCGATTGGTGGAGTGTACCTGCGTCAGGGGCAAACGCTCGCCGTCCCGCCACGGTGCACCATCGACGCACTGTACCCGTCCGCGGCTGGGCGCTGCTTCAGGGCTCTCTGGGCTGCTGGGCTTTGTGGTTGGCTGACTGCTGGAGCTTGCAGCTGGCCGCATAAAAGGGGGGTCGGGTCGGGAAAGGGGTCGACGACGACTCGGCCGTTTCGTCTGCAGTTGAGTCGCGAGTTTGAATAGTCTCTCTACCTTATTAAGAAGCTGATAAAGTCGTGCTTGAAATGGTATATAAGTTGGTTTCCGTATAAATGATTTCTATTTAGATACTTGATTATACAGTCTCATGTCATATCATAGATCACGAGCGTTAGTTCATCCAAAGATCCATTGCTGATGCCAATGCTAAGCGGGTTCGTAGTCGTGTTTTCTCTCATTTTGCTTTCGTATGGCGTCCGTGTCACAATGCAGCCAAGCCCAGCCCCAACATGCCCGCCTGTTCCTCGCATGGATCCGTCCATACCTCGTCAATGCATCAACCGGCATGTTTAGCATTTTCTGCATACATGTGGATTTAACCAGCGACAAATTCATTACTATCTTTAATATTATGCTTTCTACTTGACATCTTACCCAAGGTACGAATACTGGCTTCCTCTCCTCCCTCACCATCTATCTATCCATACGTCGATACGACAATATCGTGCCAGCCTCCTCCACTGGTCACCCTCCGTACGAACATGTACTACCACATCCCACCGGCCGAGCGAGAGATTGCCTCGTCATGCCTCTCCGACTCTCGACTTCCCCCGTTCACGGACCCAATCCCATCTCGTACGCGCCGCCGAAATGACGGGCAGCGAGCGTGGCTTCGTTGTTGCTCAGCCGCCATCAGCGTCGCCCGACGTGCCAAGAGCTTACCTACAGTACACATGCATGTAAATAGGCTTGGTCCAGGGCCCTGGCCACTGATGCTGACGCGATGCTCGCAATGCCCATGCTGCTTTGACTGCCACTGCGCCAGTGACAAAAGCCCAAAGATACCTTACTGTATCCTCCCACCGACCGACCAGCTTCACCCTGGCGGTGGAGAGAGCCTCGAGGCTTGAAACGCGCTACGCCATCATCCCTCCCTCGCAGTGAACCACCTGAATCCTTGACCCTGACCCTGGTCTGGTTTCTCACCCCATTCCCCGTTTGATTGTTCCTCGTCGTCGAGACTTTCGTCCTCATTCCGCGGGGCGGATCTGGCTGGGCTATCCCTTCGAGTGCGGTAAGGCAGCTTTTTTGTACTTGCAGGGTTCCTGGCCAATAAGGGATGCGGGGATGACAGGTATATCAAAATTGTCATTTTACCTGCTAATTTAGCCTGTAATAAAAGTACTAGTAATTTCCTTTTTTATATAGTATAATGTCATACTTATTATAGCTATGCCAGGTCTTTATTAGCTTATTATAATTAAGGGTGTTTTTAGTTATATCACTTAAAGAGGCTCTTAAGGGCATCTTTTTTAATTATAACCTTAAATTATTATATTACAAGCTCTAATAGTTAAGGCAAATAGAAGCTTTTCCCTAGAAGATATATTAATACTATTAAATAGGTGTAAATATATTATTAGCTTAATATCTCTTCCTAAATTAAGTTATTAGTGCATAGGTTTTAATAATATTATTAATAAGCTATTACTACTATTAACTTTAACTGCAGTAAGGGGCCTAATTAGGCTAGCTATAGGACTATAGGATAAAGGTATTTATAAATATTATATCTAGGAGAAAGGTCTATATAATTGCCTACTAACCGCTATAGCGAATTAAATAGTCATATCCCTAATAAGAGCGCATTTAATCACTGCGGTTAATACTATTTATCTTATTATTATATCAGGCCTTAATAGCAGGGATAGGGAATTCCTTTTAAGCCTTATTGCTAAAGAAGGCTTTAATTAGTCGGGCTTAAGCCTTATATATATTAGGCTTCTTTCTCTTTTTAACCTTAAATTTATTGCCTTTAAAGACTATTAATAGTATTAATATTAAGGTGTTATTCTTCTAAGCGATTTAATTAACCTAAGAGGAAGGAAAGACAGGTTAACTAGTATTTAGGCTATTAGATTATTATAGTATACCTTGTTATTAATTATTAGTGCAATCCTGACTTTATTAAAAATAAAGCCTAATTTACCCCCCTTATTAACAACCTTTAATTTAATATATAGCTTATAGAACCTGCAGTTAATTTAGGCTGTGCCTGTGGCCCTATAACCTAGCTAATAGAGAGTTTAAAAGAGGTCAGGTAATAAGAATAAGTTGTTAAGGAAGATATAATAGTTGGCAATTAGTAGCAGTTTTAATAGGGTAATAACTACACTTTATGTTAGGTTAAGAGGTCCTGGGGCCTTATTATTATTAAAAGCAATAGCAGCTATATTGGCTATAGCAACTATAGCCTATAGTGCGGGCGTTGAATTGAATGCTGTTGCGGCAGCCTGGTCTGTAGGCGTTGGTTGTATTATTGCTGTTGCTATTAACTGCGATAAAGTTAATAACTTTAAAGCCCTAGCCCTAGGTGCTCTCTTCCTTTTCTTTAGTAATTCGATTCTAATAAAACCAAAAGCCAGGCCCAGCTTATGCCAAATCCACTGCAAAAAGTAGCCCTATTAGGCTAATACCTAGACTTTAAAGCTATAAGGGATCGGCTTAGAAGGGACCTTTATTATCTTATTTAATCACTCTATAAAGCGGATTATAGCCTTATCTATAGCAAGATTGATGCCTGCAATAAAGAGCGCTGTAGCCGCTTGTTATATATACTTAGACTACTAAGTGACTTAGCTATAGATAGCAGGTTTATTACTATTAAAAGGGCTGAAAATGCATATATGCTATAGTAGCTATTAGAACTGATTGAAAGTTATATATTTAATTATTATATATGATAGTAATTATATGTTAATATTAGGGGACTTCTAATAGTCTATAACTCTGATTTTAGTATGAATTCTAATATAAATTAGGATTATAAGCTAGAGAAATACTTCCCCTATAGATATAGGAACCTAATCCTATAGCTAAGCCTGCGGCCCTAAGAATAACTATTATAATAGGATTATAACAGACTTATTAGTATAGGTAACCTATTATTTAATAAGAAAAATAGGAATAAAATACTAGAATAGTAGTAATAAGCTATTAGGCAAGGTCTTAATAATAGGATCGCGTTATTATATATTAAAAGGTTTAAAATGCGTTTCTTTCCTTATAATAGGATTAAAGTCAGGGTGGCATATATTATTATTTAGTTATTTGCGATTACTATTTTCTATACTAATTAGAAGGTCAGGAATAAATGCATTAATAGCCTTAATAAGAGGCTATATAGGTTATAAGGCCATAATTATAAAATTAATAACTATTAATAGTAATTTTAGTGTTATTGATTTTCTGATTGTTTATATTGTCACAGGTATCGCGCTAGTGACAGGGGTAATGTGGGGCCAGTACAAAAAAGCTGCCTTACCGCACTCGAAGGGATGTACAGTATGAGGGGAGTGGTCGACTGCGTATCGGGGAGCCTTGCGAATCGCTCTGATGATGGATCACAAACATGTCCTCCACGATGATGCCTGCAGCCTGCATAATTTGGGGAAATCCCACGATCCTAGAGGACCGTCCGCGCCCGGCAGATTCATGGAAGACTCGTGTATGATATGCGGATCGCCTCCATCCTCCATCATGACCCCGTCCATCCCGAATCCTACCCGGTGGGTTGGACGACGTCAAACTGTCAGGAGTACGAGCTCATCTTAACAGCAGCACGCGATCGGGACTGTAAGTATTACGTCGACGCGCCGCGATTCCAGTCATCACGATGTTCATGCTTCGTGCTTCGTGGAAGCGAGTCCAGGCTTCCGTATGTCTTTGCGCTGCGTACGCTTATACTAGTCTCCATTCCCAATACCACCTACAGTCATCGTCGTCTCCTTTTATCACTCCCTTGACTACCACTGCCACGACGACAGCGATGCCATAATCGTCCAGATTGGCAAGCGCCTACACGGACTAGGCGCTAGAGTGTCTCATCTGCCCGCCATCGTTCATGATCGACGTCCGACGTAGACGGGATCCTCGTGTGTGCTGTGCTCAACATGTCGTGCTGCCATGGACGTCCACTCCGAGCCATCCAGCCCATGGAATTATGCATCCAAGGCTCCTCCCGAGGATTCTGCATAGCCCGCAGGCGGGAATCTGCTGTTCGAGGCCATCCCAGCCAATCTCGTAGCTGCGCGCTGTGACGGTCTTCTAAGCGCCGGCCTTCCCACGTCTTTACCCTGGACCGCATGTCGAATCAACAGCAGCACATCTCGCTGGCTCTCTGCCGACAGATGAACATTTGCATCTGACCAAAGAAAGCGCGCGGCTCATGCAAGCTCTTTAGAGGCCTGGCTACGATTGTGATTGGCTTCTTGGGAGCTGTTCGACAAGATATTCCGTCACATTTGGTGTTTGGGCAAATGTCATCATGCACTTGGACGGCCACTGACAGGTGTCTCGGCAATTTAAAGCGGTCTACTTGCCTGAGATCAAAATCCATTAATAGGACATGTAGGTGACTAATGTTGAGATTTCATCGTCACTTGATAGCCTTAACGCCCAAACATAAGAAACGAAAGTCGCATCATGTTATACGGATACGATTGTTTCACGCAGGGCATGATTACTTTATCGAAACACCCGTGACCTAATTATACCCATCACACATCCATCCAAACATGCCCAGTTGGCAAGTCAGTGAAACGCTGAATTTGCTTGTACAACATCCTTCCTGTCTCGAGTTCTCAATTTCCACTGGGTCGGACCATCCAGCTTTTCTAGTAGTTTGCCCAATTCCTTCCTAAAACTCCGACATGAACCCATACAATCGCCGATGAAACCAGCCGTCTTCCTCCCGCTCTCGCCGTCACCCTTGCAATCCCATCGAAACCTTCCAATGATATGTACCCGGAGGCTGTCCGTGATGCTCTCCGCTCCAAACCCTTCCAGCTTGCCATCCAACTACCCCGAATATCCCAACCCAACTCCTTACTGCGACGCGACGAAGGCATCTGATGGCAATTGTGCCTAATATGCATTAGTGTGTTGTCTCGGAGAGTCAGGGACGTTTGAAATACCTTTTTTTCATGGAACATAACTAAGGCTTTGTCGAACTCCCAGTTCACCTGAGTCAGGCACATTTCCGAGTATTGTGGTGTCATGCCAGTTTGCTTCGAAAGCTCGGCAATCATAGCCTGGTGTTGATTCTGTACCGGGGCGGCTTGAGTCGCCGCCACAAAGACGTTCGGCAAAGAGCTGAAGGCCCGCATAGATAGCATGTCACTGACTATCCTGATTGGGCCCTTTCCTGGCTGGCCAGGCCCAAGAATAAATGTGCGCGAGAAGCTGCGTTTTCCTGTCGCATTGGTGGTTTGGTCGTGCTCTTCGAATTCACCATGGACTGACACTATCAAGCCGTCGACCCCCATCTGGTTCTGTCCGTTGGGGTCGACCAAACCTGGTAGTGGATGACAGTCCATGATGTATTTGCTGATTTCTTGCTTGATGTCCGGGTGCCTCGTGAGTGGAAGCGACTTCCACACATCGGAAATCACATTGGATCCCTTGAAGAGCCTCTGCACCCTGGCGTTCTGATGGTTGATCTTGATCAAATTACGAGACAATTTGATGTAAGATGCCCATGGTAGTGGCGCAGGCGCGTCCGCGTCCCTAACACTTCGCGTGTCGATAGCCAGAGAGAATTGGCTGGCGTCATCGTAGTACCTTGATACTACGCCTTGCCGGTCATTGTCGTACGATGTGAAGAAGTCCAGCAAGAAGTTTTCTCCTATTCCCCCCACGTCACGAAAGTCGGGACCGTTCTGGGGAATCGCCTTTGGCCTGGAAGCAGCTTCCTTCTCCTCAATTTGCTCTGCCGTCCGTAGCTGGACTCCGTTGACATTTTGTAGTTTAGGAAACCACTCCAGTAGGCTGGCTTGGTAATTAGGCTCAGCCACCTCGATTGGGTTGCTGTTGATGAAGATGGTCTCCAGGTGCTTGAATTTTCCTTTCCAGCTTTGCAGCCCTTGCATATTGCTGACCTGGTTTCCACTCATGTCCAGGTTCTTGAGGTGTGGAAATGTCGTTGCTACCACCTCGACCTGGGCCACGTCGTCGATGTTGTTGTTTGCAAGGCTGATGCTCTCTATAGCATCCTGCTTCTCCTGGCTGGTCTTGAAGAGGCCGTCGCAGATGGCCATGAGACCTTTGAATGTCTTGAGGGCCCTCTCACGATTCTCAAACATGCCGAGGGTGACCAAGTTTTCGTCTGCCGCAAGGGCGTCGAGCTTTAGTAGCTTGGTGGTACCGAGATATCTTGCGCTGAGAATGGACTGTAGTTTTGATCGCAGTTCCTGCGTGTGCTCGGATTCGATAGCCCTGCTACCATCTCCAAGACCGTCAGGCGATTCAACAACCTCAAGTTGAGTCCCCGCGAAGGCGAAGGTGTTGAGTTTCAGCAGTTCCTCTGCGTCATCCTTGCTTGCTCCTATGAATACATAGTCCCCCACCATGTGTGACTACGCCGCGTTAGCAGATAATGTTGAAATGCCGATAAACCAGATGCGGGGATTGTTGGCGCGGCTGGTGGGAAAGCCCCGTGTTTACACCGTCCACTGTCGTCCACGCAGTACATATTGGGACTCCAGCTAAACTTGCGCTCGCCTAAACGTCGATAACAAACATACCTTTTTGATTGTCACATTGCGCTTGGAAGATCCTATGGTAAACGAAGAAGACTTCCTTTCCAAGAAACTCAAAAGGTCGTCCAGTCCTCCACCCGGGTTTGTTGACGCCTTGCTGTCTTTCAGGCCCTTGACTCGCAGAAATGTCAACCCTCTGGTATTTGGTGCCCTAGATCTACCGCCTTTGCCGGCGGCGGTGCTCGATATACGCGAGGCGAGGGTCGAAGATCTACCGTTGGTGAGATGCTTCAAGACCGTTTGGGCAGTTCTCGAAGCGGCTTTTGGGTTTAGCGAGCCCGCTGATCGAGTTGTAGGCCTGGTTCGTGCTGAGTTGGGGTCTGCAGGTGTTGATTTCTTTGCGCGCCGACCGGCTGGGTCCATTTCTAGATCTCCATCGCCATCGATGCGCGTGGGGCCGCCCCGTCGTTTTTGAACGCCTCCTCTGGTAGTGGTGGATTTGGGCTTCGTGCTCGTGCCTCGTGCGTCCCGGCCGGGTTGAGAATTCTGACCCCGAGGACCTCGTGGTGCCATGGTAGCGAGGTAGGAACAAGTATATCCAGAGGTTGTTGGTCGAGCCTTGCGAGAGAATGTAGATCAATGCGACAAGACGTAGGTGTTGTGGTCTGGCTGGTCGATTGCCGTTGGGTAGGACGACCGGTTCGACTGGGCCTAAGAACCGAACGAGCCGATGTTGTCTTAGCAAGTCGTGTCTTCTCTCTCAACAAATAGCAGCACCGCGACCCGTGAGAGATAGGTGCAATATATTTTGGCGAAGATGGAGGGGATTCCGTTGTTGATGCCCGCGATGGCAAGCTTTTAGGTTGGCAGGCGCAAGCAAATCGGGTATAGGGACAAGGGGCGACACCAGGTGACCGTGCTGAGCGGTGTCGAGGAAAAGATATAGCTCAATTTGAGGACTCGGCAGTAAGTAATGGACAGGGCGACAGGGTTGCGGCTGACGGTGGTTGCGTCTCAGTGTTGTGCAGGAGACAAAGAAGTTCCTTTATGATTCTTGCTGTGACGTTCTGTCTTAGGCCCCACCATCTGGAGCTAGGCAACCCTGCATGCTGAACCTCGAAACCTTCAGCCAAATATGGACTAGCGCGGTAAACTCAGTTTACGGAAGTGTTTTTGGTTGTGATTAAGATATGGGAAGTTTAATTCTCTGAATATCTGCGAGAGCTTTGACATTAACATTGGATCTTGCAGGGCATCAGACGCACGAACTCTTGTCTCGGTGTGGGCTCTTTGAGGGTGCCCGTGAACCCAGGTGGAACTACAGATAGATCCACATCACGTGATATGGCACTATTTTCGCGTTCCTCTTTACTGGTCCTGCCGAAACATGGCCTGAACGCGTCGCGCATCTCACCCATCACCACCCTCACGAAACCCGCCCTCATACCCTGGCACCTCAAATTCGGGACTTTTACGCGATGGCCTGAAGGCTGAACCCTCAACTGGTCTAAGACTCAGTACTTCTCTTCGTGATGCCTGCCATGGATAGTGACGACGAATTCGACGACGACATCGCTGATGAGGACTTTCTGACAGCTCTCAATCAAAGTTCTTCATCAGTAGCTCCGCAGCGGTCTGCGCTGAAACCTTCTTTCATACCAAATGTTTCTTCGAGATCCACGACTCAACAAACTTCGGCAGCCGCCGCAACATTAGAGCTGGAAGACCTTCCTTCAGACGCCTTTTCGTCGCCTGAACCAGTCTCCCGACTAACGGCGGCAGCGCGAACGATCGCAACTGGGCCACAGCCTCGCTCGGGATTTAGCCGGACTAGTTCGGGAAGTTTCCGCCAGACCACGTTGTTAGGCGGTTCAATCTTCGCGGATGGCCCATCTCAGTCTCAATCGGTAGGTGGACGAACATTCCGAGTCGACCAGCCTCGAGAAGCGCCCAGTCATCATGAACTCGACAAGGAAGCCATGAAAACATGGGTTTATCCTACAAACCTCGGCACCTCGAGAGACTATCAGTTCAGCATCGTCAAGAACAGTCTTTTCAACAACACCCTGGTAGCGTTGCCCACCGGGCTCGGGAAAACGTTCATCGCTGCGGCTGTGATGCTCAACTTTTATCGCTGGACAAAGCGGGCTAAAATTGTGTTCGTTGCTCCCACGAAACCTCTGGTAGCACAACAAGTTGAGGCCTGCTTCAACATCGTGGGGATTCCACGCTCAGAAACAACCCTCCTGACAGGCGATATCCCCCCTGCGTTGCGCGTCGACGAATGGAAGGAGAGGCGAGTCTTCTTCATGACCCCCCAAACGCTCATGAATGACTTGTCACACGGCTACGCGGATCCCAAATCTATAGCCCTGCTGGTTGTAGATGAAGCTCACCGGGCTGTTGGAGAGTACGCGTACGCCAAGGTCACAAAGATGATGCGCCGCTTTTCCAACAGTTTCCGAGTATTAGCTCTGACAGCAACACCTGGATCGAAGATTGAGACCGTCCAGGAGGTCATCGACAACTTGGGTATTTCCCACTGTGAGATTCGCACTGAGGATTCTATCGATATTCGACAGTACGTCCACGCAAGGAACGTCGAGCAGGTTGTCCTAGATCCTTCCGATGAAATGAACTTGATCAGTGAGCTCTTTACAAAGGCTTTGAAACCCCTAACGGATAAGTTGAGCTCGCAGAATATCTACTACGGGCGAAACCCAATGGCACTCACAGCGTACGGCCTGATGCAAGCCCAGAAGGAGTGGTTTGCAAGCCGGGGAAAACAGTGCAACCAAGGCATACAGTTTATGATGAGGGCCATCTTTAGCGTTCTAACTAGCATCGCTCACTCAATCAAGCTACTCAATTTCCACGGTATCAAGCCATTCTACGACAACATGGTCGACTTGCGTAGCGATCAGGAAGGCCGGGGAGAGAAGGGCTCGAAATACAAACGACAGCTTCTTGAGGATGACAGCTTTCAGGAAATGATGGATAGAGTTTCCAAGTGGCTCAAGACGGACGGGTTTGTCGGCCACCCCAAGCTCACAGCCCTCGCTGATTGCGTTTTGAATCACTTTATGGACAGGGGCGAGGGCTCGGCGACCAGAGTGATCGTTTTCAGCGAATACCGAGACTCAGCGGAAGACATCGTTACCATGCTGAATAGCCATCGACCGCTCATAAAAGCTAGTGTATTTGTGGGACAAGCTGATGGCAAGCGAGGAGAGGGCATGAAGCAAGCCCAACAGATCCAAACTATTGAGAGATTCAAGAAGGGCGAGTTCAACGTACTCGTCGCAACCTCCATTGGCGAGGAAGGCCTGGACATCGGTCAGGTAGACCTTATTGTCTGCTATGATTCCTCGGCATCGCCAATTCGAATGCTCCAGCGGATGGGCCGAACAGGTCGAAAGCGTGCTGGAAACATTGTCCTACTTTTGATGAGGGGTAAAGAGGAGGATCAGTTCGCAAAATCCAAGGATAGCTACGAGAAGATGCAAAATCTGATTTGCGAGGGAAGCCGTTTCAGATTCCGCTTCGACCTCTCAACAAGGATAGTGCCGAGAGAATGTCGACCAGAGGTTGACAAGAGGCACGTCGACATACCCATTGAAAACACCCAGGATCCATCACTTCCCGAACCCAAGAAACGCCGAGCTCCACGGGGCAAGAAAATGCCACCGAAGAAATTTCACATGCCTGATGGGGTGGAGACGGGGTTCCAGACAGTAGCCAGTCTCTTGAATCCCAAAGCCAAGGGACGTCAGGCTAAACCGCGACGAAACCCGGAGCTGGACGACCTTGCCCAAGTCCCCGATCTAGAAGGAGTTGTGCTCAGTGGTAGCGAGCTTAAGGAGCTGAACCGGACATATCGCGACTTGCCATTCAACCATAGTGTGGTCGAAGAAGCAGACATGCCGAGCATGTCGTCTTATCCCGAGCTACAGCGTCGTCTGCGGCCTGTCGTCAGACTGAAGCATGGCGTTCACACGAAACGCTGTGTCAAGATGTGGAACAGGATGATAACGAAGCCGGACAGCCTGGTGAGGCCCTGCCGATCAGCGGATACGAGTAGATACCAGGAGATACCAGTTGCAGCCTTTGTCGACACGGATGGGGAAGTTGAACTAGGTGCTGAAAAGAAGGCCAAGACTCCAGCCAAGCCGCGGCAACGCAAACATACAACCCCGAAAGTCATCGATCTCGAAGAGGAGCGTCCGCCAAAACGAAGAAAAGTGACACCAAAGACAAAGCCGCCGTCGTTTAGACTTGGCTCCATGGTTGATGAGGGCTTATCGGAGGAGTCAGATGAAGATGAGGAAGAAGAGGAGGAGGATGGTGACGAGACAGCGCTCCCTAAAAGAGGCCGACCGAAGAAAGGCAGCAAACCAAGAGGGAAGGCAAAAAGGAAGCCCCGTCGAAAACCCGGTGGATACAATAGTGACGAGGTTGGAGATGATTGTGAACGGGATAGCGATCTCATGGAGACGGACGGCTCGGACGACGGCGCAGACTTATTGGACTTTGTTGTACCTACATCCGAGAACCACCAGCCCTCTAGCATGCAGGAGCCCACTTCTACATCACCAACTACAGCAACTCTGACTCCTACGCCGCGCGAAGCGTCAAAGAGGCCGTTCTTCGTGCCGACAACGTTCTCAGCAACGCAGGAAAGCGAGGATATTCCGGACCTCGATACACTTGTCGGCAAGAAGGCGGGCACCAGAGAGGTATCTGACGGAGAAGATTCGGAAGTGGGTGTGACATCAAGGAGGACAGTACGCGGACGACGGCCTTTCTTGGAGGACAGCGATAGCGATGTGTAACACGGGAGCTGACGATGCTGGGTTTGATGCCACGGAGGACGAGTACTACAAGGAACAACGATGGAGGAACAAGACACAGATGTGTATTAGCTGAGCTATCTACGAATGAAGCCTACGAGATCATGGACCACTTCAGCGCCTGCTAACCAGCACACAGCAAGTGACAGGACCAGCCTCTACCAACAGCAACACCAACCAACCCATCAAACACCCCGACAACCTAGAACATAGTTAGCACTCCAGGTTCCCTAACTAGTTCTGTAACAAACACAGCAAAGTGCAGCAAATCTCGAAACTTCAGATACCCAATTTATAAGCAACACGGCCAACACCACCTCCACCAGGCCCAGCCACGGCTCCCGCAGCGGCGCATATGACGATGCACACGCGGTCTCCGCAGCCGGATCTTCTGGCAGGGCGGCCGGGGAGCATCACAGGCGTCCCCCCACAGAATGGGGATGGCCTGCCAGCGGCTCGAAGGCAGTCTAAGACGGCTCTTCCTATTTGAGTGAGGGGTGAAAATGAATCATCATGCGAGATGGGGGGTGTAGGGGGGACGTTTGTGTGTCTATGTGGTGCGACGGTGGTGGGAGCTTACCGAGGATGGCTGTTGGTTGGACGGTGGTGTTCGTGGTGATGGTGATGGTGTTTAGCTTTGGTGATGAGGTCGGGAAGAGAAAGTGAAAAATACAAGCAGTGGTTTTGTTGGCCTGAGAATTGACCTACAGCCGGGGTAGAGCCGAGCCAGCTGTTCACAGCCGCCAGCAGCCGTGCTTACTCGCCGTTCTCCACTTACCCGCGCAGCCAATCGGCACAGTCGGTTTTGACGCCGACGTCAGCCCAGCTCGGCCGGGCCATGACCTCCCATGTCCATCGTCACCTCATCCCCATCCATCCATCCATCCATCCCACTATCACCCGCCACCACCACCGCTTCCGCAACCGTGCCAGCGCGCTGCAAAAACGCCCATTCCCGCAACGACAGCAACTATGGCGTCCACGAGCGTCTCCATCCTCAAGTTCGTCGGCACCGTGTCGCTCGGGCTGCTGACGGTATGTCTTTCTTCCCTTGGGTCTCGGAGGCTGGCCATGGGTTTGGCCCGTTGCGTTGCATCGAAACGGCGGCTCCCCGCACTTTGAGCGGTGACCCGATGCTTTGTTGCGCTTCTTCGGCCGCGGATGTGCGCGAGGAGTGTCGTGCCAATGCATTGCCGCGACGACGGACGGCTGCCGTGAATGAATTGAAGCTGACTTGTAACCTACCAGGGCGTCTCATACTCCGTCTCCACCCTCACGCTCCCAGCGCTCCTCCGCCTGCCTTCGTCTTCCTCGGCCGCCCACGGCCTCGCCACCCTCACCGCCGCTCTTCGACTGCCCATTCTGGCCCTCACAACCCTCGCCGCGGCACCCTTTCTGCTCTCCTTTGCTCTCTCGTCCCGCTCTGGCCGCCACCCGTACCTTCTCTACACTGGGCTCCTCGCCATACTTTCGACCGTCGGCCCGAGCCTGATCCCCCAGCCCACGCCACGACCGGCTGTGTCGTCACCGGCCAAGCCCTCTTCGCGCGCGCGCATGGAGTCGAGCTACGAGGTGCTTGGCGATGCGCACAGCGACGCGGCAAGCGAGGAGGAGGTCGATGATGTGAACGGCGAGGAGGTGCGGGCTACGGTCGAGGGTCTTGCGCAGGGCTACGTCGTGCGGACGGCGCTCTCGGCGTTGGGCTTCGCTATGGCTGTTTTGGGCATCTGGGGAGATGGTGCTCCTCAGGCTGTCGTTTACATTTCGTGAAGAGCTGGGGTGTAGCACGCTGGTTTGCCCAGGACGTGCCCTGTTCTAAGGAGGGAGAGAGAGTTTATGGGAGACATCGGAGTTTTGTTCAATTTACAACGAGATATCGAACTTATGGCGGACGGCATCTTGTCCTGTCAGTCGCTAAAATGGAAAACCAGATAGTCACCACATTACATATCATACATACAAAATGACCACGAATGATGCCTTATATACACGATCCAACCTGAGCCACTCTTGCAGCTTCGTTCGATACATCAAATCGGCGTGTATGCTAATAATACACTCAGCTAAACACAGCCTATTATAAAGCTAGGACTCCGTCGCTACATGATATGAGAGTGCTTCTGGGTTGGGTTGTGACAGACTACTAGTATTGTTAGTGCAAGCCACAAGAGAAACGACCGTTTGCCTTCTCTCTTTAAAGAGAGTCGCAAATGTAAGTCCTCGAGCTCCTTTTATATTGCACTGAAAGAAGAGCAAAGATAACATACTGCTGACATTCAAGATATTTCAACTATCATAGTAAGAGGAACATCCTGGTTTCATAACTGATCCCTCGTCCAGTTTGATTGCCTCCATAGATCATCCACAGCAAAGTTGCTAGTTCCATAGCCACCTGTGCTTGTCACCCTAATTGTGGTACCTTTGACAGCCGGTACAATACGACCCTGTTAGCTCCTCTATCTCGTCATCACCATCATCTGTTTTGATGTTGATTTTCCATGCCTGGCCTAGTCTCGCATTTAGCTGCTGCGTGGCAAAGTCCATCTTGGTCTTGTCCTCCTCTTCATCCTCCTGATTTTCGTCGTCGTTCTCATTCTCTACGCGAGTATGCGTGTTGAAGTATCTCGAGGCGCTGTACTTCTCGCCGAGCCGCCTGGCCACGTCGTTGGCCTCGTTCAGACTCACCAAGCGGCGCTTCTCAGGGTGCTTCTCCATCGCGGTGCTGCAGATGTCCCAGATGATGTATTTCTTGGCATCATCGCTCAGAGCTGGGCCTCGGTAGCTGTATTGGATGCCGAGCGTGGTCAAGATATTCGAGATCGTCTCCTTTTTGTAGTAACCACTTAGGCCGAATCGGCCAAGCAACTTACTCATCTCATCAGAAGACTTGTTTCGCAGGTGAGCTTCGGTTGCAAAATCCTCCGGCTTTCGAGTGAGGAGTTCTTCCAAGCCATGGGCTGTTTTTGCGAGCAAATTCGAGGGCTTCCCAAACTTCTCTCCCGTAACTCTGTCGTGGGCCACCTCGGCAGGTGTACGTCCAACTGCGTTCTCCCTACAGAGTAGACGGGGCCGGAAATTGACAAGAACGTGGACTAGCGAAACCATATTATGCATGACGGCTGTGTGAAGACAAGTCTCGCCAGCACCGTTGAGCATTTCCAATTCGTCGCCCTTGGAGTACTCAAGCAGAAGCTTCAGCGCAGCAACGGCTTCCTTCTCCCTGTCATAAGGCTTAGGATTGTGACCAAAATAGCCCCCACGGCTGTAGCCACGGTTGAAGCCGTAATTGTGGTAGGTCTGGCCTCCGCAAGCTTGCGAAACCCATGTGTGGAGTGGTGTAGTTCCGTTCTCCTGCAGGTTCCTACGATGCAAGAACAGGTGACTCCGCAGATCGGCGTCTAGGAGATCCAGCAGTACACGTAGCTGGTGAGCCTGTGGACTTTTTTCAAGTGCCGCGTGGATGATGTTCTCGCCCTTGGAGTTGCGGGTTGACTGGTCAGCGTTTCCGTCGATGAGAATTTTGACATAGTCTGTCCGACCTAGTCGACAGGCTACTAGGAGTGGGCTATCACCCTGCGAGTTCTTCTTCTCTAGCGCTCCGGGGCAAGCATCGATGAGATACTCCAGAAGCTCCTTTGACTCATCAGTAACATCAGCTAAGACTGCACAGTGAATGACGAGGTCGTCTGGCCAAGTTAGCTTCCATTCTCTCCTTGTCTGTGGTAGACTTACTATCTGCTCCGAGCCACTTCGAGATAGCTCGGTCAAAGCCACCTGAGCTCTCTTTAAGATGCTTGAGCCTTGGATCGTCACGACTGGCTTTGGATTTACCGAATTCGCTGTAGTGCCTGTGGGGAGCGTCCCCAAGGAAGAATTCGACGCTCTGGACGTTCCCCCCGAGGGCGGCGTAAAGCAGAGGTGGTGTCTTCGATCCGGTGGTCTTGACGACCATGTTACGACCAGCAGTAGCCCAGTCGTTTCTGGGAGGCAGGTTAGTACTACATGTGATGCTGATGCTGATGCCACCGACTGGAAACACATACCTTTTCTTTCCATAGACCGTCAACCCCTGATAATAGCGTGGTTTCTTTTTCATCGCCACGCCGCTCTTCTTCACCAAGTCATCAAGAGGGATACCGGCTCCGGTACGCTTGATAATGAGAGCAACCAATCGAGTCTTTCCATGTTCGACGGCCCAACGGAAAGCTTGCTGAGACAAGTTGAAGGCAGTAGAGGAAGACTCATCATCATCGTCCCCCTCAAACTTGTGGCTCGCATAATGCTGCGCCATGTCAAGAAGAAACTTTAATCCTGTAGCATCGTCCGTTTCAAAGACGTGAACGAAAAGACTCCGCTGGCCGCGCTCCGAGGTCACCTTGCCGCCTTCAACTGTTATCGTTGGGACGTTGTCGCAGATAACGCTTAGGGGCTTGGTGTTGGACTTGACAAGCATCGACACCTGGCCGATGTTGTCAATGGTGAATTTCCTGTCCACCTTTTCTGAGACGATGCGAGGCTCACTGCCTTCGGAGTTATCAGAGCCATCGTCTTCGCTGTCATACTCTTCGTCACGGTTCTCCATCTTAAACCTAACCTTGTCCTTGTCAGGAGGTGACCACTGTGCTTTGACAATCTCTAGAATCGTCCGCGCCGTATCGTAATGACCTCGCAGAAATGCAAGCGAAAACGGAGAATTTCTCGCACTGTCATTTATGGCCATTTTTAGTGGTGGTTGATCCTTCTGGGGACCCCAAGCCTGGGTTGAGAGGGACTTGATGCGTTCAATGTCCCCAGTCCAAGCTGCTTCCATCCTGTTAAGTATTAGCAGACATCGACTTAAAAGTTAAAACTCAGAAGAAAAGACTGACAGCTCTATATAACCATCTCTCCTCGTCTCAGTCATCTCGCTGTCATTGAGGAACGACATGATGTATTCGAATGGTTTCGTAGATGTTTCAGCCCTTATTTGGTGGTTGTAATGCCTCTGAGCCTCAGTGTGTATGTCAGGGTGGAGTTCAACAAAAGTCTTGCCTCCTAAGCTGCTGATGAGATTCTTGAGAGTCTCGAGTCCTTCAATTGCCTCCTGAATAGCTTGAATCTTCTCAGGAACACCCTTGAGCTCTGCAACGCGCTTCAACTGCTTTTCATAAGTCGCCATCTGCTGGACATGGCTCTCTTTGAGGCGTAACGCTTCTTTCGAGACTAGCCAATGTGTGTATGTCCCCGGCTGAAATTGACCCAGATACTCATCCGTTTCTGGCAACGGCAAGGGCTTTGTTATACTTACCTCCTCGCCCGAATAAGCTTTCAGTTTCTCAATCAGATCAGTTACCGTGTCCAATGCCGATTCACCCTTGTACTGCCTACGCATGTACATATTGGTCATCAGATTCTCGGTATTCAGAGTCAGGGCATTAGGATCAGCACCGTTCTCTAGAAGCTTGACTGCCGCCTCGGTGTTCCCATAACGAATGGCAACAATCAAAGGTTGCTCTAGCGACGATTTGTACTTCTTCTGGTTCTGCTCTAGTGTCCCTAGATGATCGGCCTGGGTCGGCGAGGCTTGGGCCGCTTTCAACCAAGTCTCATAGTCGATCTGTGACTTTGCACCGTTGTTCAGTAATTTAAGAACAAGAATGGGATCGCCTAGCTGCACTGCGTTGTGAATCGGCGCAATTGCTCTTGGGTTCCAGTGCCCGTTGGTAAAGACCATGTGGTTGATAGCCGTCTTCACTCCGGTCTTATCGTTGTCCCAGAGGGCATCAATGAGTTCCAATTCGCCATGATCAACATATCGTTGGAAGGCCGTGCAACCAGTAGTTTCGGCTTGAGATGAAGTAGCGCCAAGCTTGAGTAGTAGCTGTGCCATCGACTTAGCCTTGTCGAGGGGAAGAGATAAAGCCAGCGTGAGTGTCAGAATTGCGGATATGTCTGAGTTCTGAGAGTTGAAAAACTTGACAGGAAGGATAGAATCTGCTCCATACTGTTCATAGTTAGTAATAGGTCCAGGAGATATACGTCGTTGCCAAAAGAGGTCAACTTACATCACATAGAAGTTTCACAGCTCCCTCATGACCGTCGGCAATCGCGAGGTGAAGCGGCGAGCAGGGCACATCCCATGCTAGTACATCAATATGGTAGTAGTCCGGTTCGTCATCTGAGTCATCTGGTACTGGTTCATCGTCTTCGTTGTCCCCCTTCTTGACTTTGACGAAAGATCCCGTTGTCATTGACAGCGTGTCTGCGTCAGTCGTTTCGTCGTCAACGAGCTCCCCGTCAGAATCCTCGCCGGAGTCCTCCGACTCATCGGAGTTGAGGTCGTCATTCTTTCCGTCGCTGGCTTCGTGAACCTTGGCTGCTTTGATTGCCTTGCGTTGGCGATCTTGTCGCTCCTCTTCAGCCTCCTCGTTTTCGATACTCTTCTCCATTAAATGCTTGATAATCTCTACATCTCCTCGCGATGCTGCAAGGTGTAGGGCCGTCTTTCCGTCAGCTAAACGAGCTGTAAGACGAGCGCCATGATCGACTAGGCATTTCACCACCTCTGGTGTCGAAGTCATTACTGCGAGATGAAGGGGTGTTCTCCCGGTATAATCCCGTTGGTTCGGATCAGCCCCTTCTTGGCCAAGCCAGTTCAAAACATCGTCTTCATCCCCATCGACGATTGATTGGCAGAGTCTTGCGGTGTCTCCGATATAGGCCATATCTGTCCAGTCTTGCTCCGTCAGTGGATTGAAAGAGCCGATTTGTTGCCGGCCTGGGTCATCAATGAGGAAGGTAACTTCGCCAGAGATGTAGATTTGGGCCTCCTTTTCGGCAACTTCGATCTCCTCAGGTGTGGTCGGTGTCGGGCAGCTGCCACAGCAGTCCTTAATAACATCCTCTACCCGACCGAAGAATGCCGGATGGCGATGTAAAGATATGTCTTTTCTCTCATCTGGCAGGTTCCACTCGGCATTGAGAAGAAGGTCCCGTGTGTAGCAAAGTTTCTCAATGCGCTTGGCGTCGAACTTCTGGCCGTAAGGTACCGTAAAGGTATGGTAATTGCTGATGTCCAGATCAGAAAGCCAATCAGAAATCTCATCTTCATGGTAGTCCTTGATATTGCCAAACAAAATCTGGTTATGCTTGAAAACAGTGGGCCGACCGCGTTCCTCTCTCCTCTTGTTGAGGTAAGTTTCTCGAGCCGAAGTGGTAGGGAGCCTTTCGAGAACAAGGAGGCGAGCAAGGCCAAGAGTTCTTTGAAAACTTCTTTCGAAAATGGTAGGATCGATACGAGAGCGCTCAAGCTCAGGCCAGTACACCTCAAAGTTTCGGTGAGAGTACTTGGAGAGGCGGTTCTCATAAGAGGGACTGCGTCGAGTCAAATCAACGTGGTTGATCTGCGTGATGAAACTACCAAGGGCTCTTGGTGTGACGTAGACTTGTTTGCCGTCGTACGCTCCACCAGCAGCGTCGATGTCGAAGCCAGTGAGAATCTCACTAACAGACTTATAAACGCGCAGAACAATCTATAGTTGTCAGTCCTGGTATTAAGAGAATTAACGTGCAAAGCTTACCTGTATGTGGCGAACTGGATACTGGCTGGCGATAGTAATGGCATACTTGGTCCTTACAACGGTGACCTCGTTCAAAAGGGCATCGCGAATAGCCTGCTCAATCTGTAGGATCTTCTCGATGGCTTCCTCATGAGTCAAGCCGTACAGGAATAGATCCACGTCAGAGGCGGGGCAGAACTTCTCATGGTAGTACTCTCGCAACTTGCGTTTGGTGGTGTTGAACTCCTTAGGAACCGGCAAGACGCAGTTGACGACGGAGGAACCAGCAGCGACGACATTGTCCCAGTTCACATCGACAAGAGACGACTCCGAAAAAACATTGAAGTTCTTCTGAAACTCGTCAAAGTTGACGACAGTAGCTGGGGAGCCATGGGGACGACGTTTGTCGTCGGGTAGAGCCATGACATACCTGCCCTTTTCCTCATCGGACTCGGCGTCGAGGTTTCTGGCGCGTGTAGTCATGAGTTCAGTGTCCTCGGTGAAGAGGGGCAGGACGTTGAGGTAAGGATCCTTCAGAATTGGATTCTGACGATCCTGGGCATAAACGGTGCGAAGGGTAGCCTCGTACTGGCGATACGGCTCAATGATGTCGACCATGGGCGTCTCGGGATTCTGAGAGATGTACCGACCCAGCTCCGCAAGAGGAACAGGGAGCTTTGGTAGATCTGCCATGACCGCGGCACTTGATGCAATGAATTGGGTGGAGGCTAAGGAAAGATGGTTGTTAAGGGGGTTGTAAAAGAGTAGATATGAAGCTGGAGCGGAGAGGAGGGGCTCGAAACTCGGCGATGGTATTGGAGCAAACAGATCAAGTACGACAATTGCAGGTTCTCCGATCAGCGTACACCGTCAGCACACTCGGGTTGTTGGTGAGGGAATGATAATCTGGTCTGTGGTATGAAATCGATGGTGAAGCCAACGAGAAGGCGTCTCAAAGGTGAGAATTTGAATGACTTTATATCTATCGACCACTTTCATTGATGGCTTTCACCAGCGCCTTGGCAGCTGAAGGGCAATGACATGGGTAGCTCATGCCTAAAACAACTGAAGATCGATGCCGACCTCACCGCTGCAAGTGCGACCCGAACGCAGACGGGGTGCACTTGCCGAGACGCGACGCGGGGCAACGGCGCGCTTACAGGGGTTATGCTGCCTAAAATACAGGGCCAACAGCACACGAAAGCCCGTGATCACTGTTGCGGATGTCGCTGGTGCCTGCTGCGGTGCGGGTTTGCCCATCTCGTTTGAATCCTGTATCACACTTCCTCGTATCATTGCCGTGGCTGGTCGTGAATGCAGACATCCTCTAAAAGGGGCGTCATTCAAACGCAGTATTATCCAATCTCTCCAGAACATTGGATCACCTCCATGATTCCAGGCAGACACACTCGACTTGTGGCACTGTCTGATCCAACTGCTACACTTCGGTACGTATTTAAGTGCCAGAGTTCACGGTGGGTTGTTCACGGCATTTGGAGCTTCAGGAATTCAAACAGCATGATGTTGTTCACTAGAATCACTAGAGCAACACTTGAAGATGTACGCAGGGGCTTGGCATCAAACAGCTGGATACTAGAAGCAGGTACGTAATTCTCTCGGTGCTAGACTAGAGTTTGGCACTGCAGATTGCAAGTGTTGAACATCACCTATTGTATTTCATGCTGTTGAACATTCCTAGTAACTCAGCCATAACCTTCGGATAATCTCCCCACGTTATACCAATGAGGGTTGAGTTCTGAAAGCAACGACGGACTCATGCGCACAACGCAAACAAGGCGCTTCCCTAGACTAGGTAGCATTGGATGGTAAGTACAACAGTTTGACGTATTCGACACATCGGAGTGGGGCCGGATCGTCGCCGTGGATCGGCTCGGTACAGGCGCCGACCGATGCCGCCGACATCCGGCCCCGGGATTTCAACTTTTCCACGATGGATTCCCGGGTGCCACATTTTCATCTCGGGCCCATCCGCTCGGCTCCCGCAAAGACGGTGACCTGTGAGAAACTTGAAGTGGCCGTGTCCATGTTGCCGTCTCTTTTGTTGCGAGGATTGATCATTCGGTTGAAGTTACTATCTTCTGTTGATAAAGGTAGTGCTTCTTCTACTGCTCAAAGTCCGCAACCTCTAGTAAGGCTATGCGAGCCCCGACAGGCCTTCGGCTTTACACCGACCGACCGGGCGGTTACTTTTATCAAGACCATGGTTACCTGTTATCTCGTCGTGGCGTCGATTGCCCCCGACATCCACTTCCCTTGATCGTTTATGCTTCCGGGAACTGCTAGTTGCCGCCGAGTGGCGGTTGGAGTTTGACAACCTACCGATGGCCGCGGATCACCACTGATGTTCTCGACCCGACGGTCACTCGGCGGCCCAGCAGGTCGTTCCGAGATGACTCGGAAGCCGTGCCTTCAGGAATCCGACTGGGAACGTCGTGTTTTCCTTTGATCTTGCTGTATTTTATTCTGGCAATCTACTTGTCATTCTCTTTCTCTCGCCCACAATACAGGATTACTTTCCTCGGTACACATTACACGATATCTTTAATCGTCAGCTACTCACCGCAAAGGATATACAAATCGACCATCGCTACAATGGAAAAGAGTTGTGCGGTTCCGGAGCAGCTTCAGACCGACACCGAAAGCATAGATGTGTTTCAACAGCCACCTCTGCCATCCACGACTACGTCGATGTCTAACCGCTTCACAAACCACCTCTCAGACGATGTCCGGCCATCGATCTTTGCTGAACTACAACTACTTATTCTAACATTTTGCACCGGAATGCAAGGTCAGTGTTGCGGACTCATCTATCACAAGAAACTTGATGTTAACATACCGCTAGACGCTACAACATTTCCCGACTACCACTGCTTCGCCTCAAATCAAACAGGCAACACCGTCTTTCTATGTCTGGCCCTTATACTCCCGCGTCTCAACGGCGAGATGTTCATCACGGCCAACATCGGCATGGCTCTGGGACTCTTCCTCGGTGCAGGATGGCTGACGGGCCAGTTAAGCCATATGATCGGGCCCCGAAGGCGTTGGTGGTTGGTTTTCTGCAACCTCGTTCAAACATGCCTCGTCTTTGGCGCCGCGGCTGTTCAATATCGGTATGGAGTGACACTGGAAGGGCCTACTGCGCTCGCCGTAATAGGCTTGCTTGCCTTTGCTGCTGGAAGCCAAGTCGTCCAGTCGCGAAGCTTGGCAATGACGGAAATCAGCACCGCCATGGCCACGGCAGCATGGGTGGATTTGTTGATTGACAAGCGACTCTTTGAGGTGGAGAACCGACCTCGAACCCGGCGTGTGGCTTTCCTCCTGTCGCTCGTTGCAGGGTCTCTCGTGGGTGCGTACATCTATAGAGAGGTCGGATCACCGACTGTGCTTGCAGTTTCCGGGGCTGGAAAGCTTCTGGTTGCCATATTGTACTTCTTCACAAATGCTGAAAAGAAACAGAAGGATACGTCGGCCGTGTGAGAAGGTTTAAGGACTTGGTGCTGGAAAAGCGGCAGTCTTTTATTACGTTGGGAGGACTGGACTATTTATCAATGGATTAATGAGCGAAGCATAGGACGTCTAGATACCCTAATGAGCATACTTATTTCTCGTGATAATTACGATATAATAATCATTACGTGACATATTCTATTATATAAACTATATGAAAAGTGTAAGATTTTCAAAACGATTTATATATAAAAGGGGTTCCGGGTTTAGGAGCGCCTACTTTTTCCACCTTTAAAACTTGCGAGTGGTGGTAGTGATCAGCTAGGCTGCTAAGCTGTCAGAGTTGCTATAAGTGCGATGAGAACTAGATGCACATCGCAGATAGTTATTCCCGAGTTATTATTTTTAATTTACTGACCTCTTGAATACCCAGTCACTGTTCTCAAATCGAGGCCCTCAAGCAGTCACTACAGCGTTACTTATAACAAGCTCCCATTGCCATCTAATACTACTCCTACTTACTACTACCAGTAGTACTACGCGTGTGAGGGCCGTCTCAGAAAATCCACAAGATCACCTAACATCCCTCTCGAGTGATAAGCAGTTTTCTATATGCTGTGTGACCGTTCAGAACCCAGGGTCATCCTTTTTAATTACTCAAGAGGGATGTCCCGAGATCTTCCAATGTTAAAAAAACACGCCCCTCCCGCTTAGGTACCTTAGTCGATTAATCTGGCCGCCCAGTCCTAGGCCAAGTGTAGAAAATAACACGCCTCGTTCACACTTCACAACCCGCCTACCTGCAACTCCCAACCCCCTTCAAGCAGATCAGGGAACTCAAGACCGGGCAAAATAATGCAAGCAATAGATATATGCTACAGTTCGGAATCGAAGATGCACGCAAAAAGTGGAAACACGACAAAGACAGGATTCGAACCTGCGCGCCCGAAGGCATTAGCTAACATCTGGCGATATTCGAGGCTAACCCGATAACCACTCCGGCACTTTGCCTATTGTGTTATCATGAGCCAAATTGTTGCCACCTATATTCCCCGGCGTTTGGCCCAAGGTAACTTCCTTCGATCTTCCTGGGCTTCGAAAATGAAGCCGTCAACAATCATTTATAGAACGAAGTCGTGAGATTGATGTCTCCCCCTTGTAACGAGCGTCAGAGGATCGAGAAGAGCGAAACAACCTTTCGATATCGGAGTCAACTCAGCGAGGATGAAGCTCATGCAATCAATTAAAGTCGCGACACGCTAAGCCCCTCGACGCGTCCTAATCGCGTCTCGCTTTGCCGCCCGTCTCCACCGCTAGAATCCGCCAATTTATTCAACTCTCCCTGACAACCACAATCCCACCAAAACACCACGGCACAAACAGACGCAGAGGCCGGACAGTCAGCTCATTCTCTCGAAGCCCACGACCCAGCCTCACATCACAATGGCTGCTTCAAGCGAAGCCGGGTTCATGATGTCTGATGCCCCATCGCGGGCCGCAGCAACCCCTCGACGCCAGGGTCTCCCCTCGTCGTCATCCGCGCGCCCACGAGGACCCCCGTCCGAGAACTTGGGTGCACCGACGCCTAGCGATTATGGGGGCGATGGCTTCGCCGACGATCAGGTCCCTCGGAGCTCGAGAATTCCGGACACAGCCAATATCACACGCGTAGAGGATCGGATTGGGACCATGGTCCAAGACCATTTCGAGACCTTTATCGAGACGTAGGCTTTGATCACCATCGCCATGACACGTTGCGATTGCTAATAGTGACTGCGCAATCCAGCTTTGTCGAAGACCCCGTCTCCTCTGGCGCACCCGCCTCCAGCGCTGTCACCTCAGACAAGTATTACGTCAACCAGATCAAGGGCATGCGCACATATCAACTCTCCACCTTCTACGTCGACTATAAGCACCTGGCAGCATGGGAGAACGGCGGCCTATCCGACGGTGTGATGCGCCAGTACTATCGTTTCATGCCCTACCTCACCGCGGCTCTACACAACATGATAGCCAAATATGAACCCCAATATTTCCGTGAGCATCGCCAACCCACAGCCTCAAGCAATGTCACCACCTCGGCGGCTAGTCGTTTTGGCTCCGACTCCGCCAGCCAGTCTGAGTCCTCGCACCGGAAGACAGAGAATCAGCAGACAGACAAGCTCTTTTCTATTGCCTTCTACAACCTGCCCCTGGTCTCAAGGGTGCGCAGCCTTCGAGCCGCAAACATTGGGCAGCTCCTGTCCATCTCCGGAACCGTTACTCGAACATCAGAAGTCCGCCCTGAGCTGTCGCTCGGCACCTTTGTCTGCGAGGCATGCCGTACAGTCGTGCCCAACGTCGAGCAGACCTTCAGATACACCGAGCCCACACAATGCCCCAACATGACCTGCCAAAACCGCATTGCTTGGCAACTAGATATCCGGCACAGCACGTTTGTCGATTGGCAGAAAGTTCGCATACAGGAGAACAGCTCCGAAATTCCCACCGGCAGCATGCCCCGGACTATGGACGTCATTATGCGCGGTGAGATCGTCGACCGTGCCAAGGCTGGCGAGAAGTGCATCTTCACGGGCGCCCTAATCGTCGTCCCTGATGTGAGTCAAATGGGTCTTCCAGGCTTACGGCCAACCGCCATTCGCGACGACCGAAACGTCCCCCGAGGTGCCGATGCTGGTGGTAGTGGAATCAGCGGCCTCAAGGCGCTCGGCGTTCGCGATTTGACATATCGCCTGGCTTTCCTTGCCTGCATGGTGAACCCCGACAACACAAACTCGGGACAATCTACCACCAGCGGCGTAACAGACATAGTCAACGCCTTAACCCAAAATCAGGTCAGCGAGGGAGAAGAGACTGCTGAGGATGCCCAAGCTACGGTGCTCGCTTCCATGAACCGCTCGGAAATCGATGAACTACGAGCCATGGTTCACGGTGATCACATCTACTCCCGTCTGGTGCAGTCTATCGCCCCTATGGTCTACGGCCACGAAGTCGTCAAGAAAGGCCTTCTTCTCCAACTTATGTCGGGTGTCCACAAGACGACTCCCGAAGGCATGCAGCTCCGAGGTGACATCAACATCTGCATCGTCGGCGACCCCTCGACATCTAAATCGCAGTTCCTCAAGTACGTTTGTTCCTTCGCACCGCGTGCCGTATATACCAGTGGAAAGGCCTCGTCAGCCGCCGGTCTTACCGCTGCTGTTATCAAAGACGAGGAGACGGGCGAGTTCACCATCGAGGCGGGTGCTCTGATGCTGGCAGATAATGGCATATGTGCTATTGACGAGTTTGACAAGATGGATATTGGCGATCAGGTCGCCATCCACGAAGCTATGGAACAGCAGACTATCTCCATTGCGAAGGCGGGTATACAAGCTACACTCAACGCCAGGACGAGTATCCTAGCCGCCGCTAACCCTGTTGCTGGCCGTTATAATCGCAAAACCACGCTCCGCGCAAACATCAACATGTCCGCCCCTATCATGTCGCGTTTCGATCTCTTCTTCGTTGTCCTCGATGAGTGCAACGAGCAGGTAGACCGTCATCTCGCCGAACATATCGTCAGCATTCATCAGTTCCGCGACGAAGCTGTCGAGCCCGAGTTCAGCACCGAGCAACTCCAACGATATATTCGTTTCGCCAAAACCTTCCGCCCAGAGCTCACAGAGGAGGCCAAGGAGGTCCTTGTTCAGAAGTACAAGGACTTGCGAGCCGATGATGCGCAGGGTGGCGTGGGCAAGAACTCTTACCGTATCACCGTGCGGCAGCTTGAGAGTATGATCCGACTATCCGAGGCCATCGCCAAGGTCAACTGTGTCGAGGAGATCAGCACAGAGATGGTCATCGAGGCATACAACCTCCTACGACAGAGCATCATCTCGGTGGAGCACGACGATGTTGAGATGGAAGACGTGGAAGACATATCACAGGAAGATGGCGACACTCTCCTCCGTGCTGCTGATGCCGCTCTCGGCCGTGATACCGAAGGCGACGCAGCCATGGAGGAAGAGGAGCCGGAGCAGGAGCAGGCGGCTGAGGGCGACGCATCTGCACCTGAGAAACGCAAGCATACCATCACGTATGACCAGTATATCAAGATGGTCAACATATTTGTCCAGCGGGTCAACGACGACGAGAGCGGTACGGGAGAAGGTGTCGACGGGGATAGCCTCGTGACATGGTATCTCGAGCAAAAAGAGGACGAGCTTGAGGGCGAAGAGGACTTCCACCGCGAGAAGGCTCTCGCCATCATGGTCCTCAAAAAGATGGTCAAGGTAAGAAACTTCACACCCTCTGATGAACATAACTAACAACTCTTCGCAGGAAAACATCCTCATGGCTCTCCGTGGCGAAGGCCTCTCAGGGGACAGTGCCGGCGAGGGTAGCTCCGCTGCCGCTGCACGTATCGTATATGTGCTACATCCCAACTGTGCAGTGGAAGAGTATTGATGATGGGCGGTTAGAGGATACCACTGGCGGGACGATGTCGAAGCGACAACGATTTGAGCGTTTGATATGATGGATGAGTATTGTGCATGTTCCTAGGCCGGGGATTGAAGGGAACGGGGAGTTTCGGAGTTGGGATATGATGCTGCCACGAGGTTTGGACGACGAGTGGCTTGACATATACAGCAGGATGCATCTCAAGGATTGCTTGTGGATGGATAATTATCGAGATTCACTGGGCTATGCTGTAATACTCTAGATGACAAAACAATAAAGTAACTGAAACAATCAACTCGGACCTGACGTTGTCACTTGCTTTAGCAGTTGTGATATTAATCACCGTCACCCAGGTGTTTAGCACATGATCGAAGCGCCACATCCTCTTACAGTCACTCAATAGTCGCAAACGGCACCAAGGTTCAGAACATTGCGTATTTCTATCATAGCATCACTATCTCACAGCGTGGATACTCTTCGCCATCATCCCGAGTGTCCGGACAGTCCAGTCTCCTGGCTACTGATTCCCAGCCATCAGCCACGTCGCCAACACCGAGCTGGGCCAAGGCACCTTGCTGATCTCGTCGTTCACGGCGCCCTTAGAGCGGCCTCGCGAGGTCGTTTGTTCGTTCGTTCCAAGAATGATTAGGTCTGCAAGACATCACAAGAGTGAGGGCCAATGCGCTGCAGGCGCCGGCCGCTGATGGCGGCGTCCATCCCAGCTTAGTCGGCGTTTAGATGGTGTCTTGCGAAGAGGTTTGAGTGCGAGGGAGGTCGCGAAGTAGAGAGAAAACAAAAGCAAAAAAAGCAGGCGAAATAAGAATAGAGTATCGAAAGCCGTTGCAAGTCCAATCCTGGGTGCAGAAGCCAAAAAGAGGAGCGCAAATCCGCAATGCCAAATACGTCCTGGAATACACGCGCGCTCCAAAGTTGTTACACGTCGTCTCAGATAGTCTTGAGGCGAGCATTTCCACTGCATCAAAGGGATGCTGCAGACGTTTGACAGTGAAGGTTCCTTCCAAATGATATGTTGTTGAGACAGGGACCTGGGACCTGAGCAGGATGGCTATGCTTCAGATCGTTGAGATGAAGAGTTTCTAGCATTGTTTGCTAGTATTAAATGAATCGCTGGTAGCAATCCGCTCCGGCACTTGGTAGCTTCTGGGCCTCCCTGACCCTAAACAGGCAAGGACGGTGGTGTAGCTGGCTGACGACTCCAGTTTTCTGATCCTCTGCTGTGGTAACCTCCGCGGCTGCCACGGCTGCCACGGCCAGATGGCGATGAGACGTGCTCACCGCGTTCGCCACGAGGATTGGAAACGTCTCGTTTGCCTCCGCGGCGCTCCTGTGTCGAGCCACGATGGCGTGGTCCAGGCCGTCCTTGCGAGCCTCGACTACCACGCGATGCTGAGAAAGGCACGGTGACGATTCTGGGTTCAGCCATGCCTGGGAACTGAATTCGCATAGCGTTTCCACCTCCAACCACCTCTGCAGCGAAATAGTACGGCTCCATGATAGTGGCCTGTACTGAGAATCTCTTCGGTAGGGGCTTTATTGGTGCCTCTGCCGGCTGCCATGCAGCCTCGGGGGCCATCGGCGGGATGTTGATTTGCGGCAGAGAGCCCATCTCTTGCTCCTCGAAGCACTCTTCAGCCATGGGCTTCGAGATTGACGACTTCTGAGTAGTGTAGGGTCGAGTCGGAGGGAAGGTAGGAAGAGACACAGTGGCAGGCTGCGGGTAGCTGACGTGGTCCAACGCGCTCTTACTTGCAGGTTCCACGACGTTCGATTTCTGAGGAGGAGGTGGAGACTTAACTCCGTTGAGCAGGCTGTTGATTCTGCTCTGCCACTTCTCCTGAGAAGCCTCGCCAGCCTTGAACGGCCCATGATGAGGACCCGAGGAGCCACGCGAGGCGTCCTTGTATGGAGCCGTGTGTGCCCATCCAAACTGCTGGGGGCGAGCCTGCGCTGCCTGCGACGCTTGCGCAGCCGTCATGGTTGGAGGAAGCTTCACAACAGGCTGAGGCTTCGGCAATGACACGTGGGGACGCATCACATCACCCTCGTATGCGGGGTGGCCTTCCATCGTAGGAGGTGGCGGAGTTGGGGACATGGATCGCGAAGCATCACCAGATGTAGCATGCTCAGTCCGGATATCTCTCGACGGGAAGAATCTCGACGTCCGTCCTTGAGCGGAGGCTGCCTTACCGGCTTGAGAAAGCATACCGCTACCACTGGGACCTAGATTCACCGTGTTGGCCGAGGGCAAGCCATCTTCCGCTGAAGGCGAGGTCCTTACAGCGTCTTCACCGAGTGCCTTCCAAGCGCCAGGCTGGCGTCCCTGGGGATCTATCGGGGCGGCTGCCCGGCGAGTGCCATCGCCAGGAACGTGGACCTGTCGCCAAGTATCTTTAATGATAGGCTGGGCATCCTCTATAGTCATTCCTTGCTCAGCAAGTTTCCGCTCCCGTTCAGTCCGCTCGACGAGCTTAGCTGCACTTAGCTTTTTGTCGTTGTCGGCAACGCCAGCAACCCATTTATTAGCGACATCTGTAGTCGCTGGGCCATAGCGAGCGGAACGTGAACCAATCGGCGCTGGAGGCTGCGGTCGTCCTTGTGACGGTGTCCGTGAGGCACCTGGCGGTGCGATGGGCGCTGCTGGGCCTTTGAGGCCAGGTGCAGGTGTTGTACCATCAGCGAGACGCCCGAGGTCGGTGTTAAAGGTGCCGTTTCCGAGCCCTCGATCGTTGTTTGGAGAGCCCCAAACGTTGCGAGCGATCGGTGGAGCGGCAGCCCCCCACGAGGCTACAAACCTCGACTCCTGTCGCGAGGAGTTGTTGGCGTTACCCCATAGGTCGGCCTTTGGCTCCTGGCTCTGAGACGAGCGTCTAGCCCCTGGTCCTGTGGGAGGAGGCTTTCCCGGAGACATCGGGTTGGTGGCTGGCTCAGAAACATGTTCCTTGTTGTTTAGCGTCTCCGCCTGAACTGTTTCCTGTTGCGGCTGATCAGCCACATGAGTCGAGGACGCACTGCTTTCACGCTGCTGAATATGCGTTGGCCGCGAGACATCGTCCTTGTGCAGGCTCTCCTTCTTGTCCGACTTCTTCTCAGGGGCCGGTCCTAGGGCCTCCAATTTCTTCTGGATCCGCTCCTTCTTCGCAGCGTCCTCTCGGATTTCCTCTTCTTGGCGTCGTTTCCTAGCCAAGTCGTTACGCTCTCGCATGAGTCTCTTCTGGTATTCAACCTCGTCAACTAGCGGCTCATGCGCCTGAATCGGCTGAGCGGGCTGAACGAGCTGTGCAGGCTGTGCGGGCTGAGGTGACTGAACTGACTGAGCTAACTCGACTGGTTGAGCTGGCTGCACGGGTGGGGACGCTCCCGTAGAGCCCTCCTGAGGTAAAGCAGCTTCATGGGGCGTTGCAAATACGGCTCCAGGGGACGCTCTAGGAGCCCAACCAGGTTGAGGTTGATGTCCATGAGGCCCTCGGTTAAAGCCAGAGTGGTTTATCGGCGACAATGGGCTATCCGTCGACCCTGCAAAGGATGGTCGGCGAGGGCCTAGATGCTCGGGGGGCGGCATGCCTTGGTTGCCCTTGCCTCCGTGCTGGAAGTACATTCCACTTCCACCGCTCACGTTGGATGATCCTCGTCTTCTTCCGAATGGTACTTCTTGAGACACCCTATTCGTTTGAAAGGCGCCAGACGGTTCAGGGTGGTCAGATTGGGAGGGGCGCTGCAGAAGCGCATGTGGCCTGGGATGTTGGTCCATTCGCATCGAGCTACGGCGTTCAGAGATGGCTTCGTTCCGTACGGGATGAGGATTGTACAATTCCCTGTTGCCGTGAGAAGCCCCATCTCGCCAGGAAGAACGGCTGAAGTCGTCTGCCGCAATTTCCTTGGGGGGAGGCGTCATGCCCTTCGGCGGCATGTGTTCCCGGCCCGGCCCACGCGCAAGGTGTGCAGGCTCAGATATGATGGGAGACGCCTTCTCTACCGGGGGTAGAGACGCCCACGGCGACCTCGCAGGCGTGGGCAGTGGCGGCGGCCTGGCGACAAGACCCGGCTTGTCCTGCGAACCACTCTTGAGCACAAGTCCCTTTCCTGAAGCAAGGCCTGTAGACTTTGCCAGAGGAGATCCGACTGATGTAGGAGGAGCGGGCGACCTAGGTTTCTCGATGCCGAGACTGAAGCTCTTCCCCTGGGGATGTCCTTGGGGATGTCCCTGGGAATTTACCTGGGGATTTCCCTGAGAAGTTCCCTGGGGAGCAACCGATCCATTGTCCGAGGCGGGAGCAGGAGGCTCCTCATTATGGGGGAGGGTGGTTTTCGTGCCATCGCCCCAAGTAATGGCTTCTGGGGCCCAGTCGTCATCGTCGTCGTCAATATCGGCCCATTTGTTCTGCCCTCCAGTATCTTCTTCTTCAAGGCGACTAGCCATGTGGATTCCATACTTTTTGAGCTCCTCATCGGTAAACTTCTTAGGTTCTGGCGGAGGCACGGCTACATGTCAAATTAGCAAGGCTGAGTCTTGACGCAAGCAGGTGGCCGAGTATCCATGGCAAACATACGGCGATTCTTGTTCCAAACAACACTCGGATCAGGCGCCGATGGCGGCTTGCCCCCATTGGCGGCGGACAACCGCGGAAGGGAGTTTTGACCACCAGTACCCGCCTTGGCTACTAGTCGAGGACGCGATACCGACAGGGTCGCCGAGCCCGTGGGAGGGGTGCTTGCGCCGGCGGGCGGTTTGTCGGTGGCCTTGGTCGTAGAACTGCTCGTATTTGCTTTGGATGCAAGGAAGGTCTTGTTGACGGACACGGCCTTGAAGGTCGCAGGCTTTTTGACAGACGAGGCCGTACGGCCGTGGCCCTTGTCGCCATCCTTGCTCTTGGTTCCATCTGCCCTCGAGGCTTCCGTATCTGAACCGCCGCTGATACTAGGCTCGGCGGAGATGATTTGGTCCTCGACACTGGTGATGAGCTTGTTCTCGATGTCGTCGATGCTAGCATTTCCGTTCACAGTCGGGCGGTCGAGGTCGACATGATGAGCGTCGGGTGCCTATTGCGACGGGAAAACGTCATATTAGCTACTTTGATCGTCCCAAGACATGATTTCACGCGTGCGAAAGCTGCTCAGCTCGGCCAGAGGCGCGGGTACAGCAACTGCAGAGCACAACGCGGCACTCGGCACGGCAAAGGACAGCGCGGGGAGAGGGGAACTCGGATGGGGATGCTGAGGGGACTCACGGGCTGGACTTCGGAGGCAGGGGCATCGACTGGTCTATCAACGGCAGCCTCTGTTGCCATCATACGTCGTGATAATGCGCCTTTGGAGGGGGCGAGGATGACTTCGAAACAAGTCACCGCTTGGCTGTGTCGTGGATTGCGCTAAGGCTGACGGTTCGGGGATGATGGGTGCGAGGTTGCTTCTGAGAGGGTGCGCCTGGAGTCACGAGACAGGAGTCGATCGTAGGGGATGAAGAGAGGGAGAGGAAGGCGCTGGTAGTGATGCCTCGTCGCCAGGAAGGGAGTCGATGGAAGAATCGTCGGCGTGTCGTGGGCGGGTGGAGGGAGGTCAAGGTATAGAGCTGGTGGTTGCCAACGTTGGTGATGCGGAAGGGAACTGATTTTCGAGAGAGCTGCAAGCACCTGATTTTGGCCTAGCGTTGGGCAGGGGAGTGGAGATCCCTTTTTAGGCCCCCGGCTGTCACCGTGTCTGTACCTGCCTTTGGGCTTTTGGGGGCCTCGGGGTCACCTAACACGCTGTTCTTCAGGCCTTGGCCACCCCCCCAACACCAAATCTCTCCAGGCGGGTCTCGTCGGGTGAGTTGAGTGTGAATGACACACGCCGGTTGCAGCAATTGACTGTGATAATGGTAGATAAGTAGTAGGTAATTAGATATTGGATGGGTAATGGAATTTACTGCCTATTTGCACACTAGCACTAAAAATACAAACTGGGACTCGATAGATTTCATTCGCGCATACTAGCTATGAGTCAGTTGGTTTGGGCTCTCAGCTGTCTGCCAACCTCTATCGCGGTAGTGCCTTCAAGTTCATTGTATCTGATCATCACCACTTCAGCCAGGAGTCACCTTAGCAGGTCGACCTGAGGCTAGCAACGTGAGCTACCACAGCCCTCTTCTACATAAGCAATCCGTGGCGGCTCTCTGAACATCAAACCTCTAGAAGTAAGTACTTCGGTGGTAAACATGAAAGTGAAGGTGTCACGCAGTAAGAAGAACGCAAGCTACCTACCCACAACGACCATCTAGCACCTACGGAGCAACAAGTGCACATTCCATTTACACAAGGATGCCATCTCAAAGGGCGCAAACATCACGTCGAAAGTATTGAAGACCACACAAGACCAGTTAATGACCAGCCTGATTCAGGCCGCAGAAATGTCGCATCACTGCGTGTTACAGATACATAGGGAAGCCAAGGTGTGCTCGACAACACGTTCTAGAGTTTATGTACACGACCTTCGTCCCTCGACAACCATCCAATTACCAAGTAACCCCGCGCTTAATGGGCGTTGTTTTTGTGGTGACCTAGTTTCCAGTTAGTGATCCATTCACCTTCAGCGACCCTCGCGCAGCACCGGGAAACATACGGAGATGGTAGTAGTAATTGTTGGCATAACCGAAAGCGACGAAGAAGACCAGCAGGTGGATGATGGCTGGATGAATAAACGTCAGCAATTGTATCCTTCCGCAACCAGAGAGCCCGTGGGAGTCGTACGCTTCACCGATGTGTTCTTGCCAAAGTGCTTGGCCTGGTATCGGCCGAGAATACCGGTAGCCTTGACCTCGGGGGCGGCTCCTCGGGGGAGTTTCTCGTAGAAGCTGACAACGCGCTGCATGCGAAGAGCATCGGGGGCGGCGCCAATGGCCTGCGTTCACCACTTGTCAGTTACCGACGCCATATAGTCAAGACCAGCCGTCCAGCGCCAATTTCGATGTCCGGACTCCATGTATCCCCTCATCCAGCATTCTTGGCTAATCGAACCATCGCAAGTCGCAGCTGGGGTGGTGTTCATCGCGTTTCATACCTTGGGCGAGGCGACCTGAAATTCCTGGTGTTAGCTACGGGACCGATCGGAGCAACGGATCCATAACCGAAGGACTCACCTTGGGGGGGATGAGCGTCGAGAGCGCTCGGCGGGTAACGAAGCTCATGTTGGCGGTTGGTCGGAAACGAGACTGTACAGTTGCTCAATTGCCGCGTTGGTCCGTCGAGTGTCTGGGTGACGCTCAATTGCAGGGCTGATGGGAGGTGGTATTCGTTGGACGAGATGTTTAGCCTCGAGGTTCTTGCCGAAAAGCACTCGTCTCGGTAAAACGTCGCTCCGCCGCGGCCAATCAGCGCCTCGCCGTTCCAGCTTGCACGACTTCGACTTCGACAATCGCCGCAACCCGCGCTCGTCACGAAACGAAACGCCCACGACCGTCAACCCCGTCAATTGAGAGCCCGCGTGAGTCTGCGAGCATCATGGCCTCTCTCCGAACTCAGGGCGCAGCCCGCCTGTTGCGAAACGTCGCCTCGCCCCGAATCGTCCTAGCCGCCGCCCCGAGACGTTACCAGAGCTCCGTCACAACCGCCGCCAGTGGCACTGTACCGACAGCTCCCAGCACGACGAACCACCCCGACTACGATATCCCAGCCGACAAGGCGACTTCGTAAATACTTCCATGCTCGTCATGGATTATCACGGGAGGCTAATGGCTGATTAGAACCTTCACCCCGGTTCCCAAGAAAATTCAAGATGGCAGCGAGGATATTCTTCCCGCCGCCATCATCTCGGGTGCTCCCATCGAGCTCCAGGCTCGAACAGTCCGGTCAGTTCGAATCTTTTGCATACGATGCTACTGTCCTGCCAATGCTAACTACGTGTGTAGCATCTACCAGGAGGCGAAGCCCGCGACCCAGTCCGGTACTTGGAGGGGCGAGCGCTGGCGAATGGACTGGGACATCCTCCCCAAGGGCCACCGATGGGAGAACCCGTTGATGGGCTGGCAGTCGTCAGGCGACGTTATGCAGGGCACCCATATCAACTTCAAGAACAAGGACGACGCCATCCACTTTGCCGAGAAGCAGGGCTACGAGTACTTCGTGCAGGAGCCCAACTCGAGGAAGTTCGCCGTTAAGGCTTACGCCAACAACTTTCTCTACACAGCCAAACCGCTCAAGCATATCAGGACGAAGTAGGTTGGCCAGGACGGGACCCAGACTGTACTTACTCTTAAACCTTAGACGCAATGTATTGTTCACAAAGTGTAAAGTGTATGGACATTGCGATTATGATCATTATTCAAAACTCTGATTTCAATCCATGTTGCGAGTTGAAGTTTGCAATACGACTCAAAGGCTGGTGCAAGTAACTGTGGCTTGATGATGCCATTCTCATAACGCCAGAGAGATATCCCATCTCCTTCCATAACCCAAACCCATCCCCAACACCATGCATAATTCTCAAATATAACGCTGTTCAATCAACCAAATCCCTTCCCGACAATCGACATGATCAGCATACATTCAAGTAGTGATCATTGCCTCGTGTCCATTCTCGGCATTAAGCCTGTTCCGACTCCGGCCCGAATCATCATTGTGCAAGCCGATATCTATCCGGTCAGGCAAGGCCTTGCCCCTGTCGCGGGCTGTGTTTTCGGCCCAGGCTCGCATTCGCACAAGCTGGCGAATGGCCGCCTCCCGTCGCTGAGATTGCTTCTCCAGAATCGCTCTGTTCACATCGTCTGCCACCTCACGTCGCAGCTCTGGTTTCAGCAGCACCGCGAGCTGAGGGTCGAGTGCGTCAAGCGGGAACAAGAGCAGGGCCATAGTTGATTCGAGATCGTCCAGAAATTGGGGATTGCTCGGCGCCCTGGGACCTAAGCGGTCCCTTGCAAACGTCAAGGCAGGTTCAATATCACCGCCTGGTGTCGCATTGCAAACTCGGATGAGCTCGATAAGCTGCAGTCGCAATAAAGCAAAATGCAGACCTTCGCTTCCATCCAATATCTAAGCATCGTGTTAGACACTGACTTAAAACGGCAAAGTTGTAATGAATTGTGATGGGGAAATAAAGATCATAAAAAAGTGGTTGTTTCTCATCCTCGGCCCGAAGGCACTAAGAGTGGTGCATGTAAAACTCGAGTTCTAATCATGTGGAGATGGGAAAATGTGCGGCAGCGCACACAATGGGGATAGAAATGCTTACCTCAGGATCAAGCTCGTTCAGGGCATCGATAGCCGTTTCGATGTTGCCAGCATGTATGCAGCTTTGAATCTGCTGTCTTGCATGGATCGACCCAATGTCTTGTTGTGGTTGCAGGTTTGCTTCCTTGGAAAACTTGGCAGCAGCGTTGGGATAACCCTCCATGGTCAAGTAATCCAGGATCAAGGTGTTTATTTCGCTATTGTCTTGTCAGCGTCTGCAGTGTGACTTTGGCAGAACATTGAATGTGTGAGGGTTGGTATCAGATAATAAATTTTTCTCCGCATGGAATTCTAGGGGAGATTCCCATTGATATAATGTTCATCACATTACCAGGACGGGGGTGGGAGACAAGATAGGAATGGCACCATACCTCTTGGGCGATTTAACGTCCTCGACACGCCGATTGAAGGCATGCTTAATGGGAGTAGCGGTGAAAGCTGACGATGTCTGCAAAGACGAGTCAGCGCCTGAGATGCTTAGAGCAGCGCAAGCTCAACCGAGTGTTGGGCGCTGCGCCAGCGGGCAAACGCACCATGATCCTCTCGAAGGGTCTGCTTTAGGACCCTAGCAGTAGCTCTATTCCTCAACGGCAGCGTTGTTCAAGTCCGTCAAAGCAGTGATGCGATGGAGCCAAGAGCAGGCTGATTAAATGTGATTCAGGGCATTTGCAGGCTGTGGATGGACCGAGAGTACCAGCCTCCGATAGTTTGATGGATGATGAGAAAGAAGAAGCTTTGTGGTGTGAAGAAGTTGAAGAGGAAAGCAATGGAAAGAAGAAAACCCGTGCGTTCGTGGGTCCGAAATGGCAAGCGGCTGGATGACGCGCGTTAGGCCAATCACAGGGCTGGATGGTGGCCCACCGAGAGCTTTGTCATGCCTGAGGCTCTTCTCAAGCCAAGACCTGGAGCTTGGAAGCTCCAAACCTTGAAGAGGTCTAGGGCACGACCGGGAGCTACCTTGCGTAGTGTAGCCTCGGGTTGCGGGAACGATCGCAGTGAGCATTGCAACGGATCCATGGCAATGGATTCCATAAGCCTTGAAACGCTACAGCTTTGTCCAGCTTGGACGATGATCACCAGAAGCGACAAAACACCATGGTAAGCCGTAGAACTCTGGATTGTCCACTTTACCGCCAAGAAACGAAGCTCCAGTGGCCTGAAATGCGACGATGCTTATCTGCTATCTAGAATAGAGCTCAAAGTAGAATAGCTCATGACGGTCTTCGCCGCTCTTCTTGGCTGGGATCATAGTTTCCAGAAACAAACAATCCTGCCGTGAGAACGACAACCACCTCGCAAGTTCGAGATCCAGTAAGACGTTTGAGATGCTGGCCCTCACTGCGTTATAGCTCAAACCTCGAAACTCCATCAACAACGGCCTTGCGGACTCAGCATCTCTCGGACCACGGAGGACTCGTGTTCACTCGGTTGTACCAGGGCTACCCTGGAGAGGAACGGCCAGTAACCCTGGATACAGCTCACTCAATCATCCAAGCTTCATCGTTTTTCTTTCAATATACAATCCTTCTCCCAACTGTCCGCCGCGATAAACTATTGCGCCAAAATGTCGAGCCTCGAAAGCCATGTCACCGTACAGAAGCGGTCGTACTACTCTCCACCCTGGGCCGATGTCAGCATTATTGCCGTCGCTGGCAGCTCAGGCTCGGGAAAGTCAACGCTCTCCCAGGCCATTGTCAAGAAGCTCAATCTTCCCTGGGTTGTGATTCTGTCCATGGTATGGCTTTTGAGATCAAACATGTGGCATTCAATGCTAACTTCCGGAAAGGACTCCTTCTACAAGACGCTCACTCCGGAACAGTCGAAGCTTGCTTTCACGAATGAGTACGACTTCGACTCACCAGAGGTATGCTGCATTGTGCCTTAAGACTTCAGTAATAGTCCAGACTAGATTCATGAGACTCATCTCTTCATCAGGCGATTGATTTCGACATCTTAGTCGAGAGATTGCGGGATCTGAAAGCAGGGTAAGACCACGGCTATCCCATCCCACCATCGTTTCTCAACTAACCTTTCGCAAGAAAACGAGCAGAGATCCCTGTCTACTCATTCGCAAAGCATCAACGGCTAGAGCACACAACTTCCATATACTCGCCACACGTTCTCGTGCTGGAGGGGATCTTTGCTCTCTACGACCCGCGAGTCCGGGCTCTGCTGGACATGGGCGTGGGTTCAGCTCAATCTTCCCCAAACTCAGTTCCTGACCCAAGTTAGATTTACTGTGAAGCGGATGCAGATACCTGCCTGTCACGGAGAAGTTAGTATTGGCTGGCAACGGCCTTGTACCAAAGTGAATTGATGCTGACTTGACTAGTCGTCCGTGATGTACGAGACCGAGGGCGCGACATTGAAGGAGTTATCAAGCAATGGTTTGGTTTCGTGAAACCCAACTTCGAAAAGGTATTGCCAGGAACCTCGATGTCCAATCCTGAGTATTACCTGACATGGAAACCCAGTTTGTTGAACCTCAGAGAAGGGTCGCGGATCTCATCGTTCCGAGAGGCATCGAGAACCGCGTGGCTTTAAGTACGTTTCTATAACCCCGGGGGTAATCCCCTGACTGTGGACGTGGGACAATGCTAAAGTAAACAAGCTATGATGGTTCAATTCGTTGAGAGCAAGCTCTTTGAGAAGTCGACGCACCACCGAGAAGCTCTCTCCCAGCTCGAGACCGCCAGCAAAGAACAGCCCCTATCCGATCGGGTTGTGATTCTGAAGGACACTCCGCAGCTCAAGTTCATGCATACCATACTCCAAGACATCGACACTTCCGCAGAAGACTTCATTTTCTATTTTGACCGACTGGCTAGTCTCATCATCGAACAGTAAGACGGGAAGCGGTCAACCCTTGATGCGACATGGGAAAACTGACGATTTGCTAGGGCACTGAATAATGTCCAGTTCCAGGAAGCGATAATCGAGACTCCCCAGGGAAACAAGTACCGAGGACTCGAGCCTAAGGGCGAAGTCTGCGCCGTGATTGTTCTTCGTGGAGGTTCTGCCTTCGAGCCTGCTTTGAGGAAGACGATTCCAGACTGTCGAACTGGCCGCCTCCTGATCCAATCCGATTTCACCACTGGAGAGCCTGAGTTGCACTACTTGCGCCTCCCTGATGATATCGACAAGCAGGAAAGCGTCTTGCTTCTGGATACTCAGATGGCCAGCGGAGGTGCTGCGCTTATGGCGGTGCAAGTGCTCGTCGATCACGGGGTCGCACAAGACAAAATCGTCTTGGCGACGTATTCTGCGGGAAGGCTTGGTGTCCACCGGCTCATGTCGGTGTTTCCAGAAATCACTATTGTGGTATGCAACATGCTGGAGTTTCAGGAGCCACGATGGGTTGAGCGTAGATACTTCCGCTGCTAATCGTGCTGTATCACATTATGTATCGGGCTGGGCTCTCAGATGCATGTAGCTCATCTTGGACATGGATGCTATATGGATAGCTGTACAGATAGTGAACCTTGCACCGGAAATGAATTGTGTCATAAAAAGGCTATACGATGTATTATTTATTTCGTTACTCGACGTGGCTAACATTCAGTCCTAAGCCTCGCATATCATAAGGGCCCTCCTTACAACCAGTCAGTGCTGCATCACATCCCATTCAAAATGTCCTAGCCCGGTATATTTCGCCTTGATATCATACATAACTCATACTCCATGGCCTGCAACCGATCAACGGCCTAGGCTGTATCCTGCCCAATCAAGCACCTTCAAATGCCTCCCACAATAGGGATACGCTCAGCGTCATCACCCAAAATATCCAGCGGCTTCTCGGCTTCAATCGGAAGGGGGTAACCTCCTGGGTAAGCCTTCAAGGCCTGCCTTATCCCGAGCTCGCGCCCGATATACTGCAGTGCTTTCGCGGCCGCTGCTCTCTGTTCTGGGAGTACGGTTTGAATGACGTACACAGCCGTCAGAGGCCAGACCAACTTGAGGGCATCGAACAGGACTTTGGGAGACATGTCCTTCTTGAACGTGAGCGGATCCAGGGTGACTTTCAAGCTGTCTAGAACTTCCTGAGCTGAACTGCGAACAATCTTTATGCAACTTCGTCGTAGTTCTCTGATCATATCGAGAGGGATCGGAGACGCGATGTGGTGTGTCAGGAAATTGCAGAAGAGTAGCAAGACGTGATATCCCTTGACGCAAGTCGACGAGTACATGTTCTTCATATAGGGATCCAAGATCTGGCCGACCTTCGCCTTGGTTTCCAGCCAGATGTCTAGCTGATCTTTTGCCTGGGTCATGGTCCCGACCAAGTGGTTAAACTCTCTCGAAGCGGCGACGAAATCTCGACACCGAAGCATGGTCAAGATTCGAGCCTGCACGTGTGCCACCGAAGTGATGAACATGCAGACACTTAGCCCCACGCCTTCGTTCGCGCCCATGACTTTCCTGATGGTACCAAGCCATTCTTCCGATTCGGAGGGACATTCGATATTGGAGAGGAGGCAGTGTATTTGCTGAAAAGAGTCAGGTAAAGGGCGGGAGATGTTGCGCAAGACAATGCGGTACTTACTACCATGTTGTAGGCTGGCCAGAAAGCGGCCCGTCCCCTCTCGGTGTATAGAGGTTTTGTTCCTCTTGTCTTGAGTATGCTGTACAAGCCCTCAGCATGCAGATGCCAAGGACTCATGGGTTCAAGACGGCTGATAGAGCCCATAAGGAGCTGGATATGAGGTTAGCTTGGAACAGATGCATGAACTGAAGGTTAAATACTTCATAGTTTGCTAGAATCCAGACGGTGGCGAGGACATCGTCTCTCATGGCGCCGCCAGGGGTGCTCAAAGCAGCACTGACCGATGCCAGAGCCTTGCCAAGATAACCACCCAGTTCTTCATCGTTCTCTGCTATAACCTTCTTAGGGACGGCACTGGAGAAACGCAGGTTGGTCACGTAGGTTCTGGTGAAGAGGTGAGCAGCCCACAGAAGAGGTCCGTCCTGGGTGTTGCTCTGATACATGTTATGTATGAAATCCATGGTCGAGTAGACATTGAGTAAAATCGGGATGGAGTGGGAGGTCCAGTGCTCGTTGATGGACTGCGGTACGACGGAGGTTTGCTCGGCCGCAGTCAGGGGTTTGAACTCGGAGCCATCTGGCATGAAGAAGCTGCTGCCATCCGGCATAACGAAGCTGGTGTCGAACTCATCGTCAAAGAAAATCATGGGCGTGGAGGCGCCGGCAGTTGATGAAGAGGACGAGCCCGAGCCCGAGCCCGAGCTCGAGGAAGAGGCTTCGGAGGCCGCTCTGCCAGACGCTGACGGCGTCGCATTCGCAGAGACATTCTTCTTGCGCTTCTTGACGGTGGATTGGTTCGCGTTGCGAAACACCAGCTCCTGTTGATCACGATAACCCGGACACTCCGTGCCGTACTTGACGCATCGCTGACAGCCAGGGCGGCCAAGATCACACTGGGAAGTGAGTTAGACAGAGAAGCAGAATGAGAGCTTATCACGGCCACAGCCACGGCCGTACGTACCTTAACACGGCGCTTGCGACACAAGTGACAATCCTTGCTGGGCTTGCCTGTATTGGGCATAGTGAGGCGCCAAGATGCAGCAGCAGCAGTCGACGATTCGGTCAGCGGTTGAATAATACTGTAATGTAGCGACTATGAGAGTGAGAGCAGATGGATTTATCGATTGATGCGATCAAAGGGGAAATCCTTTCGAGGTGTGCTTGTCGGCGACGAGTTGGCGTGTGTCGGCCGTCTATCGACCGGGTTGGGGCTAGTGCTGAGATAGGGCTGAGGAACCGTGCCGCGTAGCCGGTGTTGCTGATGATGATGCTGCATGTAATTACGAATACAGTACGAATATTATTCGTCTTTATTCGGTGGGTGCTCTGAGGCTAGCGATTGATATTTTGCTGAGCAGATAATTAACCTTGCATGTATTCAAGGCTGATCTTGAAACCCGATGTCGTGCCTATCGTAAGCGTCGGAATCGTATAACGCCGACTTGCATTGAGACAACCCGATCAACAACGAACTAGTTTACTTTGAGAGGTAAAAGGAGATGGGGCAATTTGCTGTTTCGCCGCGGTACTAGAGGATAGATATACTCAACCCCAGTCCCCTAGCTTGTGTCGTGCAACTGCATGTAAACAGGACATACGTATTTACACGCGGCTGAGCCTAGCTTCATCAGCTCCAGGAAATGAAGGCCTCCAATTGTCCGAGTATCGTGCGAATTACAAGAGTATCTTACGAGTTAAACACGTCATTGCCGAGGAACTTTGGAGTTGGCTGCCTCTTGAGAATGAAAAGTTTTCCCAGATTATGACAGCCAGGGCAACTCGACGCCAACACTACAACCTGCTGTAGTTTACTGAATCTCTACTTCAAACGAGCTGTTATCTTCTACAAAAGGGTTACAATCAGCATGTTTAATCTCTACTGTAGATGACTATTCATCTTTAGCATGAGATGATAACTGAGAGCCGAACGCGGCGAATTCAGTTATGAATTCAGTCCCGAATCCTAATGCCTAAGACTCGGGAGGCCTCAGCAAAGGCCGCCAGTTCTGCACTGATTACCTCCTTGGCTTGATGCCGATTCATAGCAAAAATCAAGAAGCGAGTACCTTCAAATCGCGATTGTCTTCTCTCTAGCATGTCCAATGAGGAGACAAGACCGGGCGGTATTGATTTGTTTACTTCTTCTTCTATTGGATGTATCTTCTGCTTCTACTGGATAAGGTAGATGGAGGCTCTCTTTGATTCATGAGTTGCCGAAGAAGGTGCGTGAGGGTTAACGGGAAGGAAGTCGCGAAAGGGCGGCCTCGTTTGCTTCTTTACCCCAAGACTTTCCTGACAGCTGGCAAATGTTGACTGGCAACTGTCTCCGTGATGCACCTTCTGCCACCTGCCCGCACACTCGCTTCCCAAAATTTCATCTTCCTACATCAACTCACGAGACAGCAGAAACACCGCGTTCATTTGGGCTTCAGAAGCTTCTTTGCCTGGCCTTCATATTTCTCACACTATTCCACGCGGTCGCGCTCTTCTAGACATTCTTATGATTCACCATGTCCTCTGATTCCTCCACGCCTCTGGAAACGTTTGGTCGGCGCACTGGGCAAAGCGGGCCGCCTCACGAACAATCTACTCAGAGTCCCAATCAACCTACCTGCGGTCCAACTCGATCTACTCCGGCTTCAAGTGGAGCGCCCCCAGCAGCCATGGTACCTCGGCCGAGTTCAAGATTCCCTTGGCCGAGCACGACAGCACTTGCGCAGGGCTTGACAGCACCTCAAGATAGCTCAAGCAAGCGTAGCTCGACAACAAGTGTGACACCACCGATAAGTGTGACACCTCCCGTGAACGCCAAGAGACACATGGTCGATTCCCTTGGGCCGCCATCCTTCAAGTCTCCTCGTCTTGAAAACCGTTTCTCTTCATCTGGAGATGCTCTCTCTTCATGCACTTTCTTTCCAACTCCACGTATGTTGCAGCCGAAAGCCACTGTGCAAGACGTACAACCAAAGTCAACCGAAAGCGAAACCCAGCGGTCCAGTACACATGGAGCCCCTGCGGCACCGGAACTGAAAATTGAAGACCCTCCAACGCAGACTGTTGGACAAAGACCGACACGGATTGTTGGACAGCAACCGATGCCGCGGGCTGTGAGAGAACAAGCGACGCGGGCTGTTGACCAACAAGCGATGGGGTCCGTTGGGCAACAAGCTCCGGGGGCTGTTGGGCAACAAGCGACGGGGAATGTCAGCTGCCCTCCATCGAGAATTATCATATTCGACCAGGATGGAGACCTGCGACTCAAAGTCGGCAACGAGATGCCAGAGTTGCTCGTTGACTCAAGGACGCTGTGCCGATCGTCTGAGATATTCCGACGAATGCTGAGCAGTGGATCTGTCAATGCGAAGCCTGCCGCCGGGCAATGGCAGGTGGAACTGGGGGCAGACTTTCATCGGGCCTTCGTCATTCTCATGGATATGCTACATGGACAATATATCCGCACACCCAACGACCCATCTCTGCAGGATACATATGCGCTCTTGGTGTTGATTAAGAAGTATGGCGCGAGCCAGGGGTTGCGCCCGGTGTCCAACAAGTGGGTAACCAAGTGGGCGCACGACATTGAGCCCCCCGACAACGACAAGGCAGAGCGACTCATGTTTGTGGCATGGGAAATGGGCCATGCGGTCTTATTCAAAAGGCTCAGCACCTGGATGTCAAAAAATTTCACGGTCGATAACCGGGGAGACCTATTAGATGCGGCGGGGAAACCACTCCAGGATACCCCCTTTTTGCTTCAGTGTAAGACTCTTGGTAAGTTAGATATCTAATGCTGTCACAGAGATTGAGTCACTCACTAATTAACTGGAGACTGGATCAAGTTCAATCGGACAGCTAGGATCGGCATAATCCTCGACGAGTGCCAGTCTCTTGTCAAGTCCCTCATGCAAGGCGATGATAGCGGCCGCACATATTGTAAGCATACAAAGAATCAAGGCGAAAACCACGAATGTCGACATATGCTTCTTGGTAGATTGCTCGCCAAGGCTGAAAGTATGGGTCTCACAAACCTGTTCATTGCAAATAGCCAGCCGTTCGTATATTTACGCAGCGTAATCAACCTGAGGTGCCAATTGGAAAACATGCGCCAAAGCCTAACTATGACCCGATCAAGGACAAGGCTTTGGTGCTGCGACCCCATGGCGCAAGTTTTCCACAGATACGAGTCAAGGAGCTCTCAGTTGCCACACTTGTTGACAGAGTGGCATCATCAGCAGCTGTCACAACGGGCAGCACAAACCAGGGTTCTTGGAGCTTCGGCTTCGGGAAACATGTAGTCACATTAGAAAAGGACCGGAAGGACGCGCTCTGCGGTGGAATCTTCGATGGTTTATAGGGGGAATATGTACTGGTAACTCGTCACTGGATCTTGCTCATCTGAGGTGGATCATCACGATGTATCCTGGTATGGACGTATCTCCGTTTCTGTAGCACCAGCAACAAGATACTGTATTTGGGATGCAGTTCCGAACTCCCAAAAGGTTCCAACTTGTGATCCATTAGGGCACCAAACCCGCCGCGTGCATTCCGGAACCAAAACCCGTGATGCCCTCGCCTGCCTAATTCGGTCGCGATGCCATCCCTCACTGGCCAGTGTCTCGACCCCCACTTTTGACTAACACGAAGTGAGCCCCCTCTTCAGCATCTTCCTCACACCCCTTTTCCACGCCCTACCATCTAGATACAACATCTACAACGCTCAGCAGACCTCCTCGAAGCCATTCACCACTCTGCCGCTGGAAATCAAGACGCGACAGTACCTTTACCTCGCAATCATGGCAGCCCACTACTCAGACAAGAAAGACATCTTCCCCCTCTCCGGCGGCTGCGTCTGCGGCCTCATCCGCTTCCAACTCGCTCTCCCGCCCCTCCTCGTCCACTGCTGCTCCTGCACCGCCTGCCAGCGCCAGACCGGCACCGTCCTCGCCCTCAACGCCCTCATCGAGTCCTCCGCCCTCACCCTGCTCCCGCCCGCGCCGCCCGTCATCCCTGGGAGCCCCACGCCCACTCCCGCGACCCTGCACCCGGCCTTCGCGCAGAGCACCCGCGCCGAACCCGCCACCGTCAATCAGCCGCCGCCGGAGCCTAGGCGCGTGTGCGTGCCCACCGAGTCGGGCATCGGGCAGTCCATCGCCGTGTGTCCGGCGTGCGGGACGGCGCTGTGGAACCACTATGCTGACGCGGGGCCGCACATATCCTACGTGCGCGTTGGCACGCTGGATCGTGCGTGGGAGGTTGAGCCGGATGTGCATATCTTCACACGCAGCCGCGCGGGCTTCTTGGATATTGACGATGGGAAGCCGCAGTTCAAGGGGTACTATCCTGACAGGATGGCGTTGCTGAGGGAGGAGGCGAAGACGAGAGTGGAGGCGTTGGAGCCGGTTATTAAAGCGTGGAAGGCTGAGTTGCGGGCAGCCATGTAATATTGGTGGATGTGTGAGTTTCTCGGGCTGTGCTGTGTTGTGTAATCTTTCTGAATGTCACGCCATATTGGATGAGTCGGCAGTAGGAGTGTACTCTGTCCACAAGTTGGTTCACGATGTTGTGATGTATTCCACTGAGAAGAAGCATCCTTACATTTACCAATGCTCCTTCACTTGCGAACATGGTTATATACAACAGGATAGCCATAAGGCTAATCGCCAACGTTGTGGTCATATGTTGGAACCTTATTTCCACCCCCCTTTCCCCTGCGTAGTATATAGCAATCCACCACATGAGAACCCAAATCCGCCATGAGCCGACCCGATGGCCCACAGGAGCGAAAGAAAGTAGAATTGAAATAGATGACGACCAACTAGTCTCTTAAACGCCGCTATGTCACGATACCAATTGACTAAAAAAACCAAGTCATGACAAGACCACATCCAGTAAGGGGTCAAATGTTATGTTTCGCGCATAAAGAGCTCATGGTATTTCCGTTTGGCGTGAAGTGATGGGCAGAATCATCCAGTGATGCCGTGATGAGCTTGTATAAATAGTAACTTGTGCAGTAAAGGACTGTTAACTCCGTCTCATGATTGTTATTGAAGAGAGATGTGAAAGAAGATGTTTGTGAATGCTAATGTCGCATGTGTAGTGATGAGTAGTAGTAGGTAGGTAGGTAGAGGGTGTGTGTGTGGTTTTGCTCGTCTAGCGGCGAGGTGGCAGTCTCTAGCCACCAATTTTGCGGAAGCCGTCGACGCCTAGGATTGGAATTTCGACCTCGCTGAGGCCCATGATGCCCTCGTCTCGTCGACGCTCGACAAAGTTGTTGCATTCGAACACGACTTGGGCCCATTCCGCCAGCGCCCGACCGGCGTAGACCGAGTTCTTGGTATAGAACCCAACAGGCTTGACTGGGTCGGTGATTGCATCGCCGGATTGTTCAGGGCTTCCATCCGCCTCGTCATCCGAAGAGGAAGGCATGGGGATGTGCTTAACATCGATAGGGCTGCGACCCTCGTCGTCTACCTCGGAAAGACGAGTTTGTGACTCCGAGACTTCGTCTTGAGCGACGTTTAGCGAGAGCTGCCTGGGGAACTCGTCGACAGGGGAGCTCATCGGGCTTGCGTTTCTGGCCCCGTTGATCAGTCCAATCTGGGGACTTCCCGAGACCTGCCGGTTCGGTGCTGGGAGCCCAGGTGCAGGTAGTGATGGGTCGCTGCCTCGGAGCTGTGAACTGACTCGAGCTTGTGCTGGGCCAGGGAGACGGGGACGAGTCAAGATTCTATGGTGAGGGGGTGCTGCCTGGTGCTGCCACGTCAAGATGAACTTGAAGATGAAACTCTGTTCCTCGTACGTGGGCGACGAGCAACGCGAGTCATCCGAAGACCGACTGCTGGTGCCATTGAACCGAGACAGCTTGGAAGGCGGCGTAGGTGCGTTGCCAAAGCGAGACCGCGATTCTGCCGTCTCGCGGCGTGCGTTCTGGAACTCGTCATCCCAACTTGAGTTGGAGTTTTGACCATTCCCACCCAGAGACAGTACCTTACCCAGAATTGACCATCTCTTCTTCGTATCCGTCTTTGGCTCGTCGTTCCTCGACGCCTCGGCATCACCGAAAGCATGAGCAAATGCATCGAAACCCATGAAGAGCCCGGGTTGCGGAGTGTTTACTTCTTGTCGAATAATCATGAACTTCTTTCCAGGGGCTGGAAGAACAGGGGCCGTGGATGGGGGAAAACGCCCTTCGCCTTCAGCAGTTTGCTTTTGATACAAGTAGTGTGACCAGACAGTCCGTAGCCGCGTCGCAACAAGAAGAAACAGTTTTCTGTTACCCAGGTTAGCATTTCCTCCACAATCTAGGGCCTTGGAAATCGTACCCATCCACCTCGTTTGCTCTCCCTGTGTCGCGGCATATTCTCCAACAGAGTAAACGGTGGTAGTAGGCTCGTACCATGGGGCACCAGTGGTTGAAGAAGGCATCAAAGTTCTCCTCTGTGAGAAGCCACTCCACGCATAGTGCCTCTTTTCGTTGAGGGTCCTTTGCTATGGCGTCCCAGATGGCAAAAATGAAGGACATCATCCGAACCTCTGACATGGTGTTAAATGAACCAAGGATCTTCTTACACACGTCGAACCAGAATGGCCAATCCACGTAGCTTGTCACAGTTTTTGGATCTTCATACTCGCTGTAAAGAAGCAATGCCTCCTCGAGAAAGTCACAAAGGGTGAAACAAGCCCCGTTGTTGAACTGAGATGTGTTGCAAGTTCCTGCCTTCATCACAACGGCAAAGGCCTCGGCAAACGTATGCCGGGCTCGCGCATGGTCTGGAAAGTTATTAGAGAGAATATCTTTTAGTAAGATAATGAGCCTGTTTTCCGCCATCCCCTTCATTAGATTGCTCGGTGGGAGTGGTAGTGTGAGGGCGGCGTCAGCTCCGTGCATTGAGTCGACAAGCGCAGGTCCACAGCTGGCATCAATAGGTGTCTGTCGGTGGATGGTCGTATCGAGAATGGCCAGAAGTTGAGCCTGGACGAGAGCGAATGCGGGAGCTCTCGCCTTTTCTACCAAAGGGAGCCCTGGAGACAGAAACTGCTCGCTGAGAATGTGAAAGTGTTTAGTGAAGATGAAGAATAGATCCGTGTCCCGACCTTTCCATCTGCCCACCCAAGGCCCCGTCCAGGGAATCCTCGCTACGAGCATGGGCAGCTTGGGAACCATTTTCAGACTATCCCAAACCCTCTTTGGCGATGACCAGCCAAAAGGGGCCAGACTCGGCGGGAACGCTGCTGTAATGTTGTCGCTCTCACGCTTGATCCTCCGTGGGAGACCAAACTGATCCGCTATACGTTTGATGAGATCTGGAGTGAGGCCCCAGAGCCGAATCAAGATGTCCGCAATGCCAGGTGCGAAGAAGAAGGCGTACGCACACGCCTTGCCGGCAAAATTGATGAGACTCGGCGGAGCATGCCTGAGTGATAATTTATCTACCACAAAGGCCATCTGCTTGACGAGATTCGTAACAAACATGGTCCGAACATTGTGCTCAGCCGACTCTGAGATGAAGGCAGCTTGGCTCGAGTTGACGGACGATCCCGACGAATTGGTCATCGATCTGGCTCGCGCGGGTTCGGCTGGTGATCGATCCACGAGAGGCAAGAAATACGAGGTCGTCTGGCGCCACTCCTGTCGCACCATTATCGCCGCCGCCGCTTCATACAGAACCGGGCGGTCGACGCCTGGTACGGGCTGCGGTGCCTGGCCATCCAGCATTTCCAATACCGTTATCCACCATTTGTTTAAGATGGTCGCTCGTCGGTCAACATCCTCCGGGACTAGGCGTTTGGTCAATGCGTGGTCCACGGTGCTTCGTAAAATAGGGACAAGCAAAGATTGGACCTGCACAATGCGCTGTGCAGTATTCTTGGCGAGGAATCCTTTATACTCCACGTCCAAGGTTTTGAAGGACGACCACAGCGCATCTCGTTTTTGAGGGGGCATCTCGCCAGATGACTCCTCGTTGACGGTTGTATTGCTGCTAATGGATATCGGTGGGAGCGTCTTGACGTCGGTACTCGTCGAAGCGGGCGGTGCAAGGCTGGTAGATGAAGATGCACGGCTGTTGTCGGAATCGGCATTGGTGCTTAGCTTGCCCAGAGCAATCGGTTTTTGCTTCATCTTACTGAAGTAGCTGCTCGCACGGCTGAATGCCCTGGGGGCGGCCTTTAGGGAATCAGTCGAACGGTTCTTCTCTGCTTGGTCAACCGTAAGGCCAGGGCGCTTGCGGGTCTTGGCGAGCCTAATGGACGAGGTGTTGCTGTCCGCACGGTCGCTCTCGGTGGCTTTGTTCTCAGAGGAGTCTGCCTTCGGCCTGGGCGAAGGGGATCGTGACATCCAAGAGCGCTTCGCGAAGCTCGCCAAAGTACTGGTCACGGTCAAGCTCCGTTCCAAAGGCTTTCGACCTTCCAGACTGGCCCCTCCAATGCCGAAAGTCTTGCCGCCAGTCGACGTCGTGGGCCGTTGGGCAGGTACCTCGTCCTTGGAGTCTTTGCTTGCTTTGGAGCCTTGAAGCCATGTTCGTGGTCTTTCGGCAAGGGAGTTCGTCCTTGTTCGCGTAAGCGTCGTCTTGACGGGTTCTTCTTGAGCTGTTTCTGCCTGGGCGATGGGAGGCGGGAGCTTGGGCGTGCCGGGCTTGCCGTCGAGGAAGAGCGAGGTATCGAGGTCGAAGTCGGAGTTGAAGGAGGGGACGTCGAAGCCCGGGAGACTCGGTAGATCCTTGGCGCTGAGGGCTCGGTGAGAGTGATTCAATGTCTTGCTCGGATCGGATTTGTCAAGGGAGCTTGAAGATAGCGATAATAGTTCGGGGGTCGAGTGGGATCGTGGGAAGGCCGGGGCAGGAGGTTCTACGGCCGGAGCCATGATCATGGTAGAGCCGCTCATCTCATGACCGAGCAACGGCATGCAGGCAGCCTTCCGGAGGGTCTGTTGCTCCTGGCGAAGCGTCCGTGTAACAGAAGACAAGGCTAACCGGTTAATTCAACATGACTCCCACGATCTCTGGCCGGCAGAGGAGGTTTGTGACGACGGATCGGACGCGGGTTCGGAGAGGGGGAGCGAGAGTGGAAGTTTCAAGGGGAGCGGGCGGCGCTGTTGGTGATGGCGATGGAGGTGGAGATGCAGATGATCCGGGGATATGATTGCAACCTCCACATTAAAGATGGACACGGTGTTTGTCAGGGACGTCGAGGGCGCGTGAGTGGTGATTTGAGCTGTTGGCTGCAAGGTCCAAGCAGAGAAGACGGAAAGAGTGCGAGGAGCGAGGAGCGAGAGGCGGACGGGAGGAGAAGAAGCAGCGGGCTTGCGAAGAGCGACGTCAGAAATTACGAGGTAAAAGTGCAAATAATACCGTAGTAGTAGCCCGACTAAGGATGGTGGTTATTATCGACGATGACGATGGGCCAGTTAGACGATGGGGCCACGGCGCCAACCTGGAATTCAAGTCAAGCTTTTGAGAGCGCTATAATGAGAAGAAGAATGATAGCAATTCAGAGCGAGAAACGGGGCGTGACACTGTGAGAAGCAGAGCGGCTGCTGGTCAAGGCGGCTGATGATGGGTGATGGGTGGGCAGCAGAGGTGATGAGCTGAGGATTCCCTGAGCAGCCTGTGATCCATGGATGGAGCCTGTGAGCCTATGAGCCCACAGCCTCAGCCTCAGCCTCAGCGTGACAATTCCATGGATTCAAACTCTCTACTAATAACCTCACCTACTCGTTCGTACTTAAGAACCTAAGTACTTATCTACTACTAGTAGTGACCTACAGCCAATACTTGTACACCTCTTCCATTCATGCAGACTCGACATAGCCCAGCCCATCCATGATCCAGCGTTACAGCGGTGTCCGCCACGGCTTGTGGGCTTGCACAACAGCGGGGAATATAATGCACCAGATGAGGTTTTGAGCAGCGTCCATGACGGAACTTGTTCATACTTAGGTACCTTACTGATCCATGCTGTAATACTTCACACTTGCAATTGGTACAACAACTGAGCTTTGTCCCACCACTCGTAAGGTACTTGAGCCTTATCCACGACACGGCAAATACCATATGACGGCAAACCATTCAACAGATGATACCTACAGGATGCAACGCAGCTAGTGCTCCGTAGACTCGGGCAAACCCGTGAAATCCCCAAAACTCTGATGTTTCAATGTGCATACGACTATCTGCTCGCGGCTCTCAAGGCATTTTGGTTCCTCGCTGCAGACAATCCATTCCCAACCGCTGTGAACTAGCGCCACGAAAGCGTTGCCGCCAGCGTCTCGCGGTATTCTTCATGGATCCATCTGTCGCAGCTTTGTCAACCGCTAGACCCTGACTCCTGACGCGCCTAATAATTAGAGGGCCGCAGGGGTAAGGGGGCACGTCATAGTTGGTGATCCGGCCGGGTTCTGTCGTCCGAGGCACGAGGCTCCAGCAATGAAAGAAGCTACAATGTCGTGGTACGGGTTACGAGCTAGCCGTACATGATATACGATGACTATTGAGCTCTATCTAATTGATAAAAAGTGAGAGTTGCGTGCCGTTAACAAGCCTTGATCAACTCTGTCTTTGTCATCCAACGCTGGCCCGGTTGCCCGGCTCCATGGACCACAGGATGGAAGACCATCATGATCAAACATTTCCAGGTTGACAACGCGCCTGGCGTGCTCCAATGCACCAAGGCCATGTTGTCAACCAATGGCAAAGAAGTCGATCCATCAACGCCAACTTCATTCAGAAACAGCCGTGCACGAAAAAGGGGACGAAGGAGGGTCCTGACGTTGTGCTTATTATGCATGTGCTGCACAGCCAGCTCAATTCGTCGCTCTCCGACCCGACTGCAGGACTTACAGCACTTCCTAGGATGTTGGCCTATCCATCGACGATTTTGGAGTGCAACAAGCTGTTGTTGTAGTGGTAGTAGTAGTAACACGATTCCGAATCCTCCGAGTTGCACCCATCTGCAGTGCTACCACTCAAGGCAGAGACATTGGCCACTTCTTCCGCTCACAGCAGGAAATGCCCGACATATCCTTCTAAAAATCGAAACTTCTTGGGTCATTGCTAGCGAGCGGGCACCAGCACCGGAGTTGCCTTGCTGTAGTGCTGGGTCGCCTCGCAGAATCTCAGCTCGCGAAGGGGCGCTAGCACTAAACAATAATTAGATCCTCGTCGGGCTGTTTACTAGAGGCGTCGACCAGCCCAAACCGAGCTTAACCCAGGGGCAGTGGTGTTGATTATCATCATCAACTGATGGAGAACAGGAGAGATTTTCCTAATATCCAATGCTGGATCCAACTTACGGCGGTCCTCCAGCGGGCCTCATTATCGGTCCCCTGTCCGGCTGAGTAGCTCACGTGTGCTGATGGGTCAACAATGCAGCCTTTAAGAACACGGAAATGCACGTTGATGATGCGTAATCAACGGGAGGGACGAAATCGGTCTGATGTGACACTTTCGACCGCCTCTTTTGTTGCCTCATCTGCGTAACAGTGATTGGGCGTCTCGCCCGACTGCAAGCGCTCACAATGGTAGGTGCTAGCACTGTCTTGCCCTGAGACCGTGGCCATGTGCTGGCCAGGTTGTTGGCCATCTTTGATTTTTGCGTTCGTCCATGGCCATTTGACAGAGAGAACGCAAAGCTGATGGTTGCAGCCGGGTTACTCGCTATTCTCTAGTCTAGGCACTTGGCTGAAGCGCCAGGACATCATAAAGGCAGTGGTTCGACTAGACAGAGAAAATCACAACAAGCAAACATCATTCACAAGATTGACAAGTGGTATGTCTCCCTATCTTCATGCACCATTGCCCCTTGGAAGTGCAAGAACATAGTGTTTGGTAATGATCGGGAGTATGATTCAATCTTGGCACGTTTATAATCCTTCAACAATTTGAGCACGGAAATGAAGCTCATTGTCGTACACACTGTATGCCGTTGCGAAGTTGCAACATATCACGGTTTCATCAATGGCATACCTACCTTGGCACAGCACCATCAAAAACATCGACGTCGAAGTCTGTGTCTCGCTGTCTTGCGTATCCTGTCCTAGCCAGTAGCTGGATGGGAAACCCGTGGCTTCTGGCTAGAGCCTGGAACCCGAAGCCTGGCCTCAACGGCCGCGTAGCTGGTCCGACCGCTGGCAATGCGATGCTAGATGGTACGCCAGGTGTACATTCAGCAAAGATAGTCGCCCGCGTCCTCTGTTGCCACCAGGTTTGGTCTTGGTGAAGGTTTTTGTGTTGGTGTTGGTTCAAAGTGGTTCATGGAAGGGCAGAAATTTTCAGCAGAGGTGTATATCGAAAAATTGTGTCCATCCGCTTACCTAATCCGACTCACGCGGCTTCCATCGCAGAGGGGCACAAATTCGGGGCCACTCAATGCTCCAGTTTCAGTCTCAACATCGGAGCTGTCTCGCATTATCTTACAGAGATCAGGACTTGAAAAGGCATTCATTGCCAGTGCTAGAACGGAAATTTATGCTACGGTTATTTGATCAGATCGCTCGCGCTGTAGCGCACTTCGATTCGGGACCCGGAGACTGTTTAGAAACCCCGTTGCACATAGCACCACCAACACAGCACATGAAAAGAAAGTCAAGATTCGATATGCCGCGCCCTTAGATGGCGATCTACAGGAGACACAAGCTAGCAAAGAATATCCCTCGGGCGATGGCCCTGTTGGAAAAGAGCTCGCTCCGTTTTCCCAGAGTTAGTGCAACTGGCCGCTGACGAAGCCCGCCAAAAAGGCTGCACCATGTTTGCTCGAGCGCATCGAAATCGGGGTTCGTGTTGGTTGTCCCTGCGAGTAGGTACACGAGACGGAGCTCCACATGCCGGAAGACGGATCGGCGCCGTAGTGTACTCGGACTGAACAGGCTGATGGAGACCTCCGGAGGCCGCCGTTACGGAGTATTCCCGAGTACTAATAACGGACGGGAAGTCATCGAGTGCACGGAGGATTACACGGTACCTGATCCAGACTGGAGTACAATTATATGTCCCTGGAAAGTTTTCCGTCCTCCGGCAGCAACGCCCAGGGAGGCCTGGTATGACAGCTGGAGATGAGGCTTACGACTACCCAAGTACCTCCAGACTGCCGTGCAGAGACAAAGCCCTTGGAGCAGGACCCGGGTGAGCTCGTGGTGTTGTGGCTGCATTATCTAAGATTGGATAGAGACATCTCCTCTCCGGAGGTGGGCTCGCGTTGTTTCAAGTTGCCGTCTGGATCAGCAGGAGCCTTGTCAAGGTTCAGCCCTGAATGATACGCTGGCTACTGTACTGCCTTGGTAATTGCGTCTCCCGAACGGGCAATATACAATAGACGTTATCGTGGTGCAACTCGGCTGCCAGGAGACTGATGCTGTGCTATCTTAACATGGATGGAAGAAGTCTGCCGCATCAAAGGCATTGTTGTTCTTACTGCGTACTTGTTGCTGGTGTTGTTGGCGGCCGTCAGCCCCTAGCTAAGGTAACGAGACAGGCCAATTAAGTCGGCGATAATTGACTTGGCAAATGTGAATCTCGGCCATCTCTTGGCGCAGTCATCGTCTTGGCACTTGGCACGGCACGATAGCCATTTGCCAGTCGCGCCCAGACGGTCACACCAACGAGAGGGCCAAGAGAGCCAAGAGAGCCAAGAGGCCCCCGAGTAGAAGATCCCTGCTTGGAGTCAGTCCATCTTGCCATCGTATCCGTACTTGCTTGCTGAAGCGCTGGCTGTAAGCTGGGTCGTGCGTCATTGTATCACGCCCTCGGCCGCTCGCCTCGTCGCCCAAGCTCCACGGGTTTTGCGCTTCTGCTCCAGACACTGTCAGCCTCTTCTTCCTCTTCTCGCCGTGCATCTCCGCCAGATCCGACTGTGTTTGCCAGTGCATACCAGCCATTTGCGCCTCCGGGGAGCCATCGCATTGCTCTTATTTGCTGCTTGCGCATAGCTCGGAAACCTGCGACGTCGAGGCGCCAGGTGCGGCCTTGCTCGCCCCCGAAAGCCAACTACTGTAAGTTCCACCAGCGGCCCATGGCGCGTAACAACGTTCTGGAGCTGCTCTGACGCTTGGTAGCTCGACCACAGGTACAGCCTATTCGTACAGCTCTTATTAAGCTGGCACCGGGCTGAAGATGTCGGCTCATGATCACGACGGAGACAGACCTCACACAGGAGATGACCACAACCCCCACGCGTCGTCGACACGATGGCGGCACCAGGAATCATCGGCCTTTGCGCGCCACGCTGCCCACAGTCACGCCCAAGCCCGGGATCCTGTCCAGACGGCTGGTAACACAGAGGACCTCGCAAGCTTCCTGAATAAGTCGCGCCTCGAGCCAGATGGCGATGGCCACGGCGGCAACTACAAACCCATCGCAATCGCGGCTGGCCAAGCTGATGGCACCCTGGACGCCGCCGCGCAACACGAGGACGCAGACGGCAGGGAAATCGTGTGTGGTCCCCTGCTGAACTATCGCCGCATGCACGAGGGGCGCTGGCACGGCAGCGTCCTCGTCGTCGTTCGAGGAGGTGGAAAGCAGCCAAACTATCAGCCTTTCCTGACTTTGCGACGAGTTTCCCGAGGGAACCAGCCCGCAACCGCACACTCCGAACAAACCAACGGCCGCGAATCGACCGACGAGGCCCTGTTCGAGGCTCAATGTCTGTACTCGGACCCGCGAAACACCTTCTGGGCCTTCGACATCAACGTCCCCATTGAAGCCACCGAGACCAATTACGAATATGCCGTGCCTGAGATGCGTTACTCCAGCGATCGCAAGCCGCAGATCAATAACTTCTTCGTCCCCGCCGCCACCGAGTCTATGCGAATCATGTTCCACTCATGCAACGGCTTCAGTGTAGGGACCGACGAGGATGCTTGGAGTGGCCCGGCGTTGTGGAACGACGTGAAACGGAAACACAAGGAGGTGCCCTTTCACGTCATGATTGGAGGAGGAGATCAGATTTACAACGACGGCATTCGAGTCGAGGGTCCGCTGAATCAATGGACCGCCATCAGCAACCCGAAGAAACGCAGGGACTACCCCTTCCCGGAGAAGCTCCGAGCGGAATGCGACGACTATTATCTCAACAACTACATCCAGTGGTACAATACCTCTCCGTTTTCCGACGTCAACGGGCAGATCCCCCAGGTCAATATCTGGGATGATCATGATGTGAGAAAGACGGTGCTAGAATACCTCCACAACGACTAATGATGGATCAGATCATTGACGGCTTCGGATCCTATGTTGATCATTTCATGCGTTGCGATGTGTTCCGTGGCATCGGCGGCACGGCTCACAAGTACTATATGCTCTTCCAACATCATCTACCACCGCCGCCTTCCACGTACACCAGCGGTAGGCTTCTTCTTGATATCTCGAACGAGAGCGCGCGCTAAAACTGAAGCAATACAGATTTTGCTGCTGTCGAGGAAAGCACCGACGGCCCTGACCCGAACCAACTCATTAACACATATGTGGCGCCGCCGAAGACCGACCCGATGTACATATTAGGGACCAAGCCAGGTCCATACGTGGCCGAGCACTCATTTAACCTGTACACCCGACTGGGTGCCCGAGTTGCTTTGCTCGGAATCGACGCGCGAACCGAGGTTGGTGTGGCGTAGCTTTCATTATCATTCTCAAGCTAATTAGAAATTTAGCGAACACGCCATCAAGTGAATTATCCAGAGACATACGAGATCATATTCGATAAGCTGCGCTCAGAGTTAAGCGCCACAGCTGCCTCGGGACAGCCCATAAAGCATCTTATTCTGCTCCTGGGCATCCCCATTGCCTATCCGGTATGTCTTGATGTTTGGTACGGAACGTTGGGTATTCGGAACTAATTCGTCTACAGCGCTTGACATGGCTAGAGAACATCTTTAGAAGCCCAGTTATGGGTCCGGTAAAGTTTTTGAATAGACGGTTTGGTCTTGGTGGTGGCCTCTTCAACCACTTTGACGGCAGCATCGATTTGTTGGACGACTTAGACGACCACTACACGGCGAGAACGCACAAGAAAGAACGCGCGGAACTGGTTCTCCGACTGCAGAAAATAGCTGCCGAGTTCTCCGTGCGAGTCACCATTCTCGGAGGCGATGTGCACCTAGCAGCTCTAGGTCGGTTCTACTCGAAGCCGGAGCTTCAAATCCCCGTAGAAGAGGATCATCGGTACATGGCCAACATCGTCTCCTCGGCCATCGTCAACAAGCCCCCGCCGCAAGCGGTGGCCAACCTCCTGGCCCGAAGAAACAAGATCCATCATCTGAACCATAAGACGGACGAGACGTTGATGAATCTATTCAACAAGGATCCTGGGCCGTCGAATAAGACGGCAAGTCACAACAACTGCACAATGCCGAGTCGCAACTTTGCAACCATCACTGAGAACTCGCCCAACAATGCTGTTGCAGACACCAACGGCAACCTCCAGACATCTGAACCGAGCGAGGCGCACAAGTTTCGAGGCAACAACGGCCACAAGGTACTTCACAGTGGCGAGTTCAACGCTGGTACGGGGCACAGAGCGGCGTCGCGTGAGACACACGGCATGAGCCATAACGGTGCACTTGACGTCTGCATCAATGTCGAGATCGATCAGCACGACCCGGAAGGCCGAACCGAGATGTACGGGCTGACGGTGCCTCTGCTACACTACCGCGACCGAGGCGAGTCTGTCACGCCTCCGGCGACGGCGTCTACGACGACGACGGAAAACCCACGGCAGGAAAGCTAGTACGCTCCTGTGACGGGTTGGTCAGAATGTTGGTCAGCGTATCCGTTATTATAGGCGGACGGTTGACGATGGTGGAAGCAGTTGAGAGGAGGTAGGCGTGGCTATGCTTTGAAAGAGGCTTGCGCAGAGAACCTTTTGTCTGCGGTTTTGACTTGTAGCGGAAGAGATGTTGTCAATATGGTTGGGTGCTTGAAGGCTTGGCCCCTGGTAGACGGCTGGCCCGGGGATGTAATCATAAAGACACCAGAGGCACAGACGGGGATGATGCGATATACTGCTTGTCTGTTGATTGACATTAGGCGGTGTTACTGAATGCATAGATCAGGAGCGGCCTCACTAATCAGTATTGTTAGATAATGTTTAGGTAGCGTAGTTCTATAATGAAGAGTGCTACTGGAGGCGCGGTCTCGGCTTGTCACGACTTTGGAATGAGACTACGACCCCATCATGACAACTTTTTGTGTCCGAGACAAGGGTCCTGTGGAGTGCAACAAGATCTCGACCGGCAATTAACGGCCTCCTTATCTCTACTGGCACCCTAGTATCGATCGTTCTACTGTAATATTCGACATCTCGCCATATTTACTTACCCGGCAAACCCAACTTTTCCAACAACATCCCTGACTGTGCCATGCAGCAAAAGGTGCAATCTAATAGTCTGATGGAGTGCGGCTCTCTGCGGGAGACGAAAAGTGGCAACGGCCTCGACGCCCGAGACCGGCGGCGCGGGGCAGATAGCCATTGGCCAATGGGAACCTCGGAAACCCGCGGCTGACAGCTGCAGAGTTGTGCTTCGAGGCGCTGCGAGGCCCCACTTTAGCCGCTGTGGTGCTGCTGGGCCGGTGCTGGGCGTTATCTTTGCTGTCGCTGCCCCTCCCGGAGAGCTTGTGAGGAATCTTTAACCCGCCATAAGCCGAGTACAGGGCGAATCGGAGCTTCGACGAATGCCCTACATAGCTTCCAGAAGCCCCCAAGAGGTCCAAAGTAAGACTGTGACGAAGCAAGACATTGAGGATCTGATTCTGCTTTCATTCTGATATTTTTGTCCTTTTATCTTGATCTATACAGCTGCTCTTTTGATACCCCGTCTCGAAACACCACCACGAACCACACATCATGACTTCCGTCTTCCTCAGCCGGGCCGGCGCCAAGGGCCTGCGAAGCGCAGCGCGGGTGCAGCAGACGATGGGCGTTGCCACGCTGGCGACCTTCAAGACGCCAAAGGTCTTCAATGAGCCCAACGTATGTCAATCGAATACCTCGGTCTTCGAGCCGGCACATATCTGTGCCGTCAATATGGAGGGCAGACGCTGATGCGCATCGCAGCAACATTACGTCAAGGGCAGCTCTCAACGAGCGGGCCTCACAGCCGCCATTGAGAAGCTGCAGAAGAAGCTTCCTGTTGAAGTCCCCGTTGTCGTGGGAGGAAAGGAGGTGTGTTGCTGTCCCAAACTGAGCAAGTGTTCCTCGATATTGACGGCTCTTCTAGATCAAAGTGTCCGCCTTCTCTCAGCAGCTGAACCCATCTGACCACGCGACCACCGTCGCCTCCTACCACACTGCGACTCCGGCCGACGTCTCCAAGGCCATCGACGCTGCTCTCGCGGCCAAGCCCGCCTGGGAGGCCCTCCCCTTCGCCGACCGCGCCGCCGTCTTCCTCAAGGCCGCCGACCTCATCTCCACCAAGTACCGCTACGACATCATGGCCGCCACCATGCTCGGCCAGGGCAAGAACGCCTGGCAGGCCGAGATCGACTCGGCCGCCGAGCTGGCCGACTTCTTCCGCTTCAACGTCCATTTTGCCGAGCAGCTGTACGCCACTCAGCCCGAGCACAACTCTCCCAACGTCTGGAACCGCCTCGAGTACCGACCCCTCGAGGGCTTCGTCTACGCCGTCAGCCCCTTCAACTTTACTGCCATCGCCGGCAACCTGCCGGGAGCCCCCGCCCTGCTGGGTAACGTCGTTGTGTGGAAGCCCAGTGACTTCGCTATTGGCTCCAACTGGCTGGTCTACCAGATCCTCCTCGAGGCTGGCCTGCCCAAGGATGTGATTCAGTTCGTGCCCGGCAACCCTGAGGAGGTGACCAAGGTCGTGCTCCAGCACAAGGAGTTCGCGGCACTGCACTACACTGGTAGCACTGCCGTGTTCCGGAAACTATACGGCGCCATCGGCCAGGGCGTCGCCGAGGGTCGATACAAGTCTTACCCTCGCATCGTCGGCGAGACGGGCGGCAAGAACTTCCATCTTGTCCACCCTACCGCTGACCTGGACAACGTCGTCAAGCAGACCGTTAGGGGTGCTTTCGAATACCAGGGACAGAAGTGCAGCGCGACGTCGCGAATCTACGTCCCCAAGTCTGTGTGGCCCGAGTTCAAGGAGAAGCTGGCGGCCGAGGTGGAGCAGCTGTCCATCGGAGTGCCGTGGGAGCACAACCACTTCGTCGGGCCTGTCATCCACGCCGCATCGTTCAAGAAGCTGTCGGGCGCCATCGACGAGGCCAAGACTGACAAGGACCTCGAGCTGGTGGTGGGCGGCAAGTACGACTCTTCCAAGGGCTACTTCGTCCACCCGACTGTCTATGCCACGACCAACCCAACACACAAGTTCCTCTCGACCGAGTTCTTCGGCCCCATCCTGACGGCCTACATTTGGGACGATGCGGCGCCAAACGCGTTCGCAGAGGCTTGCGAGCTCGTCGACCGGACGTCTGAGTACGGTCTTACCGGCTCCATCTTCGCAGCGGACCGCGAGGTGGTGAGGTTCGCCGAGGAGAAGCTGCGCAACGCGGCGGGTAACTTCTACATCAACTGCAAGAGCACTGGCGCCGTGGTGGGACAGCAGCCTTTTGGCGGGTCGCGAGCCAGCGGAACCGACGACAAGGCCGGTAGCCAGAACCTCCTCACGCGCTTCGTCAACGCGCGGGCCATCAAGGAGGAGTTTGTGCCGACGACGCAGGTCGTGTACCCCAGCAATGAAGTGTAGATCGGACACTTCATCTGATAAAAGTTCAAGAGCATTTGATGAGAGATACGGACTGCTGCTAAAACATCTCGACAACACCTACAAGGCTGAAAGAAGCATATTGTTTTTTGTACATAGTATTCGGAGTAATACTGACATAGCTACATTGGTTAAGGGAGCATGGATGGAGTCAGGGGCAAGGGTGCTGAAATCGCGGAGGTGGCTCCCCTCCCCCTGGCTCCTTGGCGACGGTGGGCCAACTCACGTTTCCCACGTTGGCCCACGCGAGATGGTGATGGGTGGGAACCTTCGGTGTAAGTTATTCTAGTTAATTTTGACTACTAGGGTCTACCACTAGGGACTGTAGATGAGCATGTCTGCTCGTGCTCGACACTCGCACGAGGGCGATTAATGAAACAAGACAAGCACGTACTGCTTTGGACTTGCACTTTGCGTTCACGCCCATGACCATGCTCGTGGAAGTTCTGGGCTCTGCTTAGCTGCCCCGAGGTCCTTGTGTAGGCCACGTGCTCTGTCGTATTGGTGTCGTTAGTTACTATCTCTAGGCTGGTGTGGCTCTCACCTTGAATGTGCTTGTTGGATCTGGCTATGCTCCGAGCAGGTTGATGGGTTGTTAAGGTATTTGGGTACTTTTAGTATACGAGCAATTGACCTTGGGGATCTGTCTCAAAATCCGTGAAGCTTCATTGTACGCTGTCTGTACAAATATGGACTGTATGGACTGTGTAAGGTAAGGTAGAGTCGTTCACTGTGTCTTGTGTTCGAGGTAATAATAACATTGAAGCCACCCAACTTCCTAGGAAGGTCCTTCCTATCACGGCTCACCGAAACGAACCAACATTACCATCAGCCCCTCCACCTCACAGAGTACTCTCTCCTCTTACACACCACCGCACAACACAGCACAACACAATACAACACACGCCTCACAATCGCACAACCCAACGCAGATCGCCACGCACCCACGCGTTCGGCCATGGACACATTCGGCAGAGCACGCCCCCAACAACAGGCCAAGCTTTTTGCTGCCTTCTCTGCGCCGTCTCTGCACTCTTGCACATCCATGGATCCCAGGCGCCGCAAGCTCCGCCCTGCAGCCCCTGCCACGAGCCCACCGTCGACCACATGGGCCAATGCCCCGCGCTGATTCGCCCGTCGCCCGCGAGAGCACGCGACCAGTTTCTCGATGATGCTTGGTCAACATGGAAGCCAAGCGGTTTTTGCATTGGAGGACGAGGGATGAGGGATGAAGGATGGGGGGGACTCGCGACTTGAGGTGAAGCCCATGGGAAACTCCTTTGCCCTAGGCCCCAGGTCTCTCTACTGCTGGTGCCAGGCCACTACTCTGCTGGCGCTGGTGTTGGTGCTGGTCTCGTTCCTCGGCCCTGGCCCGTCGTATTTGAGAGCCCTTCGGTCCTGCTCGCGAGACCCCAGACCCCAGAAACGGCTCCCTTTTACTTTCACGTTGGATGCTAGAAAAAGACAAAAGAGCGTGCTCAGAAGATTCTCGGTTTCGATTGCGACCCCAATGGACCTGGTTGCACATGGCAGCCCATAATCAGATCCAGCCAGAAACATTCACCAACACCGACCGCCTTACTTACACAAAACGTACCCGACCGCCGGTTGCAACATCGCTCTTACAACCAGTCAATATTCCTTTGCACATCCCGGCCCCTCTTGCTTGACGTCGATTGTCGCAAACATCGCCATGCCTCGTCCAGGCTTCCCGCCTACACCCGGCTCCTCCTCAGATATCAAAGCCAAGGACGGCACCCACCAGCTTTCTTCCTTCCAGCTTTCCTTCGAGCTGCCTCCTCCCGCCCTCCACGATGCCTCACGTACGTCCTCGTCGGACGGCAAGCTCTCTCCCACCAGTACTAGAATCCTACCGCCCTTGACAACCTCCCCCGGCGCTACCTTTCCCATGCAGCCTGCCGAAGCCGTCAAGGCCCGCCGGCGATCTTCCGCAGCCAAGGAGCCCAAGGATAATACCTTTGCTCTGCCTCCTCCGCCAACCCGTTCACGAAAGATCATACAGATGAAACCTCGGGCCCAGGACGTCGCTGAGGAGACTTCATCGAGCAAGGACACAACCAAGGGTGGCAGCAAGAGTGCGACCACAACGAAGAAACCGGCAGGGGCTGATATCGCTGGCGAGAAAGGGAAAAAGAAACAGCCTAGTGCGACAAGTGCGGCCGGTAGAAAGATTGCGAGAAAGACGGCACACAGCTTAATTGAACGACGGAGGCGGAGCAAGATGAACGAGGAGTTTGCCGTGCTCAAGGGGATGATCCCAGCATGCACGGGGGAAATGCACAAGCTATCGATCTTACAGGTTTGTTGCTTCCAACGGTTCGTGTATATGGATGATCCTCTAACATCTGTGCTAGGCATCGATCGAATACGTTCGATACCTCGAGGATTGTGTGGCCCAACTCAAGACACAGACAGAAGAAGACCAAGCCCGCAACGAATCTGGTCGGCAAACTCCAACTGCTCGCCATACATTGCCATCGATTCGCGAGTTCCACCCGACCTTCCAAGGGGATCCCGGTGCTGAAATGGATGTCGACGTGGAGATGGATGACTCGGATGCGCCGTCACCGACCTTCAACGCCAACCCGGATCGACAGCCACACCAGTCCAGTGTCTCGCCCGCCATACCAGCTCAAGACTCGCGCCACCGCCAGCACTCATACTCGTCCGTGTCAACGACGGATCATCGAAGCTACAGCTTCAGCGCCTCCGCCGGCACCTCGCCTGCATTTGGGCCACAGGTGTACGGTGCATACGCTCGCAGCGATGGGTCCGCCCCGACATCGACACTTACCAGCCCCGCCCTGAATCCCCAAAACGAGCTGGATCAGGAGGCCATGGCCGCGTTATTGATGCTCAACAATGACAGGCGCGGTACGCGGGGGAGAGGCTTATCAGTGCGCGATCTTCTCAGCACCTGAGACGGTGTATGCTATAAGAAGCGGGGTGGGAAGTATGCGTTCCCGGGCTGGTGGGACTCTACTACATCTTCTGGTCAGCGCATGAATTTGCGTAGGAGTTTGGATGGATCCCCGGGAAACAAAGAGTTTGCCGTTTAGTCGGAGACGTCCACGTTGACTTCTCCCCATAATACTGTCTCAGACCGGATCAAGAGCTATGGTGATCTAAAATGCTTGTTCTTGAGAGGTGACTATCTTAATAATGCAGTACTTATTGCATCGACGATTTTCCTTTCATCTAGTACTCACGGTGGGATGTTATTTATATCGGCTACGTATAGAGAGGGCTACAGTTCTTCAGGTCGGTCTTTTGGGTGGCGGTTTAGAAGTATATATGGGTGGGTTGTCTGATGTTAAGTTGTCCTGCTGAAAGATCATGCCGTGCAAACCAGGTCTTTCATTATTTTTATAGTGAGATTTGTTACTATCGAGTTCACATATGTGAATGAAATCAAACTCAAAGCCACAATGAGAATGAGTAGGTATATATGTCTTCTAGAGCTATCTAGTTCTAGGATGAATTGTTCGTAGCCCAAGCTGTCCATGGTATCTCCAACAATCCACCTCCTTCGCTTCCTCGTCCAGCGCCCTCGTCAAGTGCATCCATCGTCTTCCGTTCTCTTTCATTTCTATGTTGGCGTCTTTAATCGTGTTCCTCCTACCGGCTTTGAGGCATACATGGGCGCCCGTGCTCGCTCAACAACCTCCATAGCGATGCTGCCCGCCCCTGAGCTTGCCATATACATCTCGTCCAGCTGCTATTGTAATTTGTAGACCTAGCTTTAGGCCTTACAATGCAGCGATGGTACTTGGAGTTCCCTTCATGCTGCCCGTAGATGTTCCCATCCGCATTTATCTCAGGGGAATCGCGCCCAGGCACCGTGAACGGTCGCTCTGGAAAGCCCGAACATAGTTCATGTTTGATGTTCAAATGAGGCTCGTGGCTCACTTTGACTGACTTTGTGGTGGTGTGTGATGATAGTATATCGTTCATCATGTCTTGTAGTCGTGCCCATCGGCACTCCCCAACGTTTCGTAACTTGCTTCTCAAGCGCATGGCCCCTACGCCTTGAGCCTATGGTCTCCGGCAATGTCGTCTTGAGCGTCTCTCACTAGAAAGCTGTACAACGTTAGCACCTATACATGTCGTTCAGACGCCCTTGACATACTTGTACCACAGAATTGTCGGCGCGATAGTCATGAGATGCCACAGACTATGCGCGTCGACGGATCCCATCCAAGGCGGAAAGTCAAACAGCTCCATACTCATAGCGAAGAGGACCCAAGCAACCACAAATCCCGGCCAGACAGCCCACATGCGCCGAGACTTTCTGTACCTGTCGAAGCTGAACCAGGTCCACAGGATATTCTGGAGAATTCCGGCAGTCACGTTGGCAGCCATATTGTACGAGTAGTCCCAGCGAATGAACTTGAGGTACAACACGTGGCATGTATACAAGGCGGCGCACAGCAGCGTCCAGGCGCGAAGAAGAGATCTTTTTTGCGGCGTGCGCTTGTCAAGCCTGAATACTCTCACGGACGTATAGTACAGGCCGTACAGCACGCTTGCGCCCGCACCGAAGTAGTCGAGCTCTTCGGTGAACTGGAAGTCTCGAGTGTGAAAGATGGAGCTGAAGATCCACGATGCGATACCGATAATTGCGAGCCATTCGTAGAAAGTACGAAGAGCGTAACGGGCGGGAATGTTGGCCCGGACCTTGTGCAGACCGTCCCAATGCGCCCACAGGTTGGCCAGAGAGAATACAACGCTGCAGGGTTCCTGCATGCCGAGGAAGCGCTCAAAGGGCCATTTGCCGTAAAACTGAAGGACGGGGAGATCGCGCGCGACTCGCTGGTTGGTAACGATGTGTTGGCAGGCATAATCGCATTCGCTGGCGCAGTTCCAGAAGAGGAGGCGATGTAGAAAAGCTGCGGATGGGGATCAGTCGGGTGGCCTCGATGACAGGTTGGCGTACGTACGGATGGGTGTGATCTCTTTGCCCGGGGAGCAGTTCTCAGTCTTGCAGACCTAATGGCAGTCGCCTGTCAGTCTATGTACGCGATGCGCGGCGCGCAAAGTGGCCAGCTCACCTTGAGACACTTCTTGAACTCGGGCAACCGGTCGCCGTCGGAAGCGTGGGCGACAGCGGCGAAGAGCAAGACGAGGACGGTCAGGGAGAGGACTCGAGTCCATGGCCGCCCCCTCTGAAGCGCCATCCCAACAGCATTGACCGGATCGCGGGCGGCGGAGTTGTGCGGCGAGGGTAAGAAAGGTGGTAGGTTGAGATTTGAGATTTGGAGTTGACAATGTTGCTTTGATAATTACAAGACCTCCACTGCTGGTGGTGCCTTGACTGCGGAGCCGGGCGAGGAATGGGCCACGGGGCATGATTGGCCGGGCCGTGTTTCGGTCGTTTCGGACCCCGGCCGCGAGCCGATACAGTGGGGAATCAATGAGGAACGGGTTGGTGTAAGTGAGGAATAAATACTGATAGCTACCTACCTACCCTAGGTAATATACATATGTGTAATCTGGGGTTTCAAGACGCGTCTGGTATATGACAGAGGTGGTGCTCTCTTTTGAGATATGTAGGTGTTTTCTTTGATCATGTCTTCTGGCTCTTTATGTCATTCATGTGGCATGCGCAAATGAAGAAAGTTAGAATCCTTAAACCGGCTTCAATATAAACCCTACGATGATAAGTGAGCTCAATCAATCCTTTTAATATCCAAGCCACATTGTGAAAATATAGACCAGGTTGTGCAACAGGGTGTATTCAGGCGTCGTCTCTATCACAGAAGCAGGAATCAATTCGGTGAAGTCATCCTGTGAAAGAATCAAAGTAGGTCTGCTTCTATAGAGTCCCATTAAAAAAGTACAGCGTGAAATCTCGCTGCCGAGCACAAATTGATAATGCATTGCCCAAGGTACCTTACCAAGTTCCAGTAGTTCCCGTGATTTTAGTCGCGAAAACGTAACCAAAGTTGAGACGGTACGTACCTTCACGGTGCCGCGGCCGTTGTCCATAGCAACCACAGTGTCTCTGATTGGCCAGCAAAGCTCCCTTCCAAAACAAGACCCAGATCGTCTAGCTTATCACCCTCCTCCACGATGCAACCCGACGCGCCGCATGAACAATATTTCTTGTAACTTTGTTGCAGTACAGACCACTGGTATGGGTGACACGTAGTGCATCTCTTACCTGTTGTCAAACCATCACCAATTGTCCGACTATTCGATCGTTCCAGCTTCCTCTACGCGCCGCGCCGGCTTCAGTACCATCAACAACAACATGGCGACAGCATCGCCTACCCCCATGGGAAATGGCCTCGTTCGGAGAACTTCCCAGCGGCAGGCTTTGAAACGACTACCCTCAAGACCTATCTTGAACCGCAGTGAAAGCCAGCCAGCTCCCGGGAGCGGAGCTGCGGTCAATGGTCAACAACAACAATTTCACGACGACAGCTCAGAGGACGAGATCCCTGTGCCTATGAAGCTCAGCGCTCTCACCAAGGCCCTTCTGAACGACGGCGCTCCCGATCAAGGAGCACGGCCGCCGACCCCCCCACGAACTCGACGACGCATCAGCGCTCTGAATACTTCGACGTCCTCAGCAACAGAAAGCCGCAGACACCTCCGGTCAGGGAGCATACAAGGCCACGATGGCAGGTCTTCACGACCAACAAGTCCGGCAGGGAGTCGAGGTAGCCGAGAGAGCCGAGAGCCTAGCCCGGTCAGGAGGAGGGTTGTTCGACTCAGCAACACGCCCCAAAGCCTCAACCAGATGAAACCGAAACCTGTAAAGCGACGATCGAATTCAATGTCTCGATCGACCCAGCGGTCACGACCACAAAGCCGCCCGGGCAGTAGGGACTTGTCATCAGACGAACGACACGAGTCTCAGCTTGATGTAAACACTCCCGCACAAGGAGGACGCGTCGTAAGGATTGCGGCCGGATCCTCTGGTACCCGGAGCCGAATGGGTTCTTCAGGTCCCTCCTCCGGACGGTCACTCCTGGAGCGTTCCGTGGCCGACAAGTCAAATATTGAAATGGAAGACGAGCTGCCCAAAGAACCTGCAACAGTTGCACGAAACCCAGCGCCCTTCAGTCACGGCAGTGTATCGCGATATCCGTCAACCAGCACCAGAACTCGACCAGATGACAACGTCAACCTTCAGAGCTCTATGCGCATCAAGAGAGTAGGAAAAGTTGCCGGAAGCTTCCTCAGCGGACCAGCACGCAGAGGTCGGCGGAGACAAAGTGAAGAGGAGGCGGAAGCCAACGGAGAAGGGGAGCTCATGGTCTCTAGCCAGGGTCCGGAGAGCCAGCCCGCTGAGGATCAAGCTGCCGATTCTCATCACGGAGATGGAATTCATGAGTTCAACTCGGGAAGCCCGGTTAGTGGAAATGCTGCTGCTAGAGCTGTCCATCGACGACATGCTTCCAATATCGACCTACGCCTGGGCTCTGGAAGGCCCTCACCCAGAGAGCCAACGCCAGCTCCTGAGCCCGAGCCTGAAGCTGAGCAACAAGAAGAAGAGATTCGATATAGACGTCCGGCGTCTCGCCCAGAGATACCATCCAACCATGACCAGGAGAACGAGGCGCCTGCTAGTTACAGGCGGAACAAGCCTTCTGTTGATCATGGTCTCGATAAGGTGCCCAAACGGCCGATGAGTGCAGATATCCATCTTTCGAAGATAGCCTCACCGGAAAGAAGGCCCTTGGCGCCTATCGCTCGAAACACTCCTCACAGGGCAGCTCCGCCACCACCACCACCACCACCCAAAATGTCTGTAATAGACACGGCAACGACCACGGCGGGCGCTGCCACCACTACCCAAGCTAAGCAGCGGAGGAACATCATGAAGGTGAACGGAAAATGCTACACCAGACTCGACTGTCTGGGCCGGGGTGGCAGCGCCAAGGTTTACCGCGTGACGGCCGAGAACGGCCGCATGTTTGCTCTCAAACGCGTAGCTCTGGAGAATGCGGACGAGCTGACCATACGGGGCTTCCGGGGCGAGATTGACCTGCTTGGCAAGCTCTCTGGCGTAGAGCGAGTCATCAACCTATTCGATTATGAGATGAACTCGGAGAAGCAGGTGCTTACTTTGGTAAGTCTCTCATCTCTCCTGCTCTGATTTACACATACTGACTATCGATAGCTTATGGAAATGGGTGAGCTGGATTTCAACACTCTTCTGAAGACACGACAAAATCCAGAAGTTGCAAAGTTTGACCCTGTCTTCGTGCGGTTCTACTGGAAGGAGATGCTGGAGTGTCTCGAAGCAGTACACCAGCATGACATTGTCCACTCAGATCTGAAGCCCGCCAACTTCGTCTCGGTTCTCGGTCGACTAAAGCTTATTGACTTTGGCATTGCCAATGCTATCCAGACCGACGAGACCGTCAACGTCCACCGCGAAACACAGATCGGAACGCCCAACTACATGTCTCCCGAGTCACTGATGGACGCCAACAACTCGGGCGGTGGCCGCATCGGCGGGCGCCCTAAGCTTATGAAGCTCGGCAAGGCCAGCGATGTTTGGTCGCTGGGCTGCATCCTATACCAGATGGTTTACGGCCTACCTCCTTTTGGCCACATCGCCAACCAGATGTCCAGATGCCATGCCATCATCAACTGGGACCACGAGATCGACTTTCACTCCCGCGCCGTGGGTGGCGTACTCGTGCCGCCTTCGCTGATTCGCACGATGAAGCGTTGTCTCAACCGCGATCATCACATGCGCCCAACCTGCGAGGAACTGCTCCACGAGACAGATCCCTTCTTATACCCGGCCGAGCTCAGCGAAAAGGCCCTTCCTGTTGACGAAGAGCTGCTTGGGAGGATTATCCAAAGCGTCGTTACGAGGTGTCGTGAGAGAATGCCTACCGAAGCCGAAAGCCAAAGCGTGTGGCCGCAGGCTTACTGGACCAGCGTTAAGAAAGCTATGGCTAGTAGAACATGACGGAGGACGAACAACTGTTGGAGAATAACACGGCCGGCTTTATTTCTTTTTTTGGGGGTCGGCCCAAGACTTTATGACTATTTGAAATTGACGGGGAGGGTATTTATAGCTCGGTGTTTGGGGAGTATGATTCTTGTCTTTCATTGCGAACTACCCATTTTTGTATTCAGAGTTCAGAGCTCGTATAATTGGACTGGAGCCGAACAGAGGCGTCCGGGTCTTAGCCTCGCCTCATGGCGAGTGAATGAAAACATCTTTCAGCGCTATGAACGTTTGGTCCGTCCGTCCGTCCGTCCGCGAAAAAGTGCTTGATAATAGTACAGCCAGCAGCATACTGGTAGATGTTACAGTGCCTCGAGACATTGCCTGTTTTGTACACATACATTTCCCAGACCTATTCTAACGATCCCTCAATATCCTCCAAGTTGTTGATGTTCAGCTCCGAGATTCTCAGGATAGTGTATCGGTGCTTGCTCTTCGCCTGCCTGCTCCTCCGTTGCCTCCGCTTCTTCTTGATCTTGATCCGCAACGGTTCCGACTCCGTCCCCGTGACCGTAGCTCGGCACTCGAACACTCTCTCGTCGATATGCGGCGCTCCTTTCATGGTGTAGTCTCTGCTGCCGACAATGCTGGCGCGGTTCAATCGTAGGACATCGCCCGGCTGCACGCCCGGCATCTTGAACGGAAGGCGGATCTGGTCTCCTTCGCGAACGAGGTATGGGAATCCATGGATGTGGATGGTGATGTAGTGACCTGGTTGCGCAGCGAGAAAGGGGAGAAGGGTCTTGACAGAGTCCGAGATCGGTGTAGGCGGCGCTTCGGGGTGGCTCTTCTTGAAGGCCAGAGGTCGGGTCTCCGCTGCAGTCGGATTCAAGGCGTTCTTGATGTGGACCTGGGGAATTGGCTCAACAATGGGAGTCGTGCTGTTGAATCCGCGAGCCTGAATTGGAAGTAAGAACGCCGGCGGGAGGCGCACGCTGGGAGCTCGAAGCTCCAGCACGGATCGGAGAAGTGCCCTGCTCATGTTGGACCGCAGTGCCGTTCGGGAGGTGAGCACTATTGCTGATCAAGATGGAATGGCATTAGCTGAGAGGTTGACGGCTTCGAAAAAGTTCACGCGTCGAAAGCACTCGGCCGGATAAGCGTGGCGCCGGGCTCCGAGAACTGTTGCGCCGCCTCCCGATTAACCGCCACTTTTTTTTTGTCGACATGGAATTTTCAGCATCACATATCCCCCCCACTTCAACCGACCAACTCTCCAGCTAGGCAATACCGCAAAAATGGTGCGTACGCATGAAACTTGTAGGGGGATTGCAATGCTAATGCCCTACAGCCTCAAAATGAGTATATGGAACGGTGGCGCAAGCTGCACGGTCGCCGCCTCGATCACGAAGAGCGAGCCCGCAAGCGCACCGCTCGTGAAGGCCACAAGGCCTCGCAGGATGCGCAGAACCTACGTGGTCTCCGCGCCAAGCTGTACCAGAAGAAGCGCCACAATGAGAAGATCCAGATGAAGAAGACGATCAAGGCGCACGAGGAGCGCAACATCAAGACGGCCGACGAGAAGGAGCCCACCACACCGCTGCCCTCTTACCTACTCGACCGATCGAACCCCTCAACTGCCAAGGCGCTCAGCAGCGCCATCAAGAACAAGCGTGCCGAGAAGGCGGCCAAGTTCAGCGTGCCCCTGCCCAAGGTCCGAGGTATCAGCGAGGAGGAGATGTTCAGTGTCGTCAAGACAGGAAAGAAGATTGAGAAGAAGGCCTGGAAGCGTATGGTGACAAAGCCGACGTTTGTTGGACAGGACTTTACGCGACGAAACCCCAAGCACGAGCGGTTTATTCGCCCCATGGGTCTTCGTTACAAGAAGGCCAACGTCACACACCCCGAGCTAGGTGTGACGGTGCAGCTGCCCATCATCAGCGTCAAGAAGAACCCGCAGAACCCCCTCTACACTCAATTGGGAGTGTTGACCAAGGGAACGGTCATCGAGGTGAACGTCAGCGAGCTCGGACTGGTGACGGCAGGTGGAAAGGTGGTCTGGGGTCGATATGCCCAGATCACGAATAACCCCGAGAACGAGGGGTGCATCAACAGTGTTCTGCTGGTGTAAGGGGTCCAGTAGAGACCATGGGTTGATTTCATATTCAGAATGCATGTACAGGCGTCAAGGCGTTGGGGGTACCTCGTTGAAAAGGATGGATGGCTTCGGCGAAGCGAAACAAAAAGGGTGGGATGTCGACTGAAGATTCCAATGGTCATGAAGAACAATGGCGGGGCTTTTGAGGCTTGCTCTGCCTCTGATTAGACTTTGAGCTGGGACTGGAGGGATGAGACAGGCTCCGCGTTACGTTGATGCTGGCTACCTTACGTTTTGGTAGTTGGGATCTTGAATGAGGATACCATAGTAAATTTAGTTGTACCTAAGACGGGTGATTAAGAATCTACTACCAGTTGGAAATATACCACTGTAACTCGTTGCTGGCTAGCCTATCTTTATATGTGATTATCCCAGATAACCCTAGAAGAATGCTTACTTCTTTGGCTACAAGATCGGAAGTAAAGCAAAGTATATCAGACTTCCTGCGCCGTTCGCTGGTGATGCTTCGCCGGAACGGTCCGGTCAAAAGCCGGTGTGGAAGGCCGTCTGGAAAGCGGCAGATTGGCGGCAGATTGGCGGTGGTGGCACTGGTGGGGCCGTTAATCCTGGCAACCGCGCGCTGCCCAGTCCTTCCCAGTTTGGGCCCAGTTAAGGCCCTGCCAACCCTGGCAGGTCCCTTCCTTTTTCGGGCGGTGACGGCGATAAATTAATTTTCTGCCCGAACTAACAAAACCGCATCGCCTGTGCAAGAGCCGCCAGCATTTTGTGCCTTTCGCAGTCTCGCTCGAACGCCGCCGTTACCTTTTACTTAACGAACAACGCTCCGTTTCTCGTTTCCCCCGTTACTCAAGCAACCGATCAATTTCTTGCACCATGTCCGGCGACAAGATGGAGGTCGAGATGGCCGAGGAGAAGATGAAGGCTATGGAGCACAGCGAGCAGCACTACTTCAAGAGGTCAGTTTGCCCGCCTTGAGCGTGAAACTTGTTTATGGTGATGCGCAATACTGACGGATCGTGTGTAGCTACGACCACCATGGTACGGTTACTTGATTCTCTATTCCTGGCCTCGAGCGCATTGCTAACGGGTCTCTCCTTCGCGACAGGCATCCACGAGGAGATGTTGGTTTGTTTCCCCTCCCCCGCAGTCATCCCACTCTGCGACGCCCCGCTGATGGTTGGTCGCCCTCTAGAAAGATGAGGTCCGCACGCGATCGTACATGAACGCTATCGTCCAGAACAAGCACATTTTCAAGGACAAGGTCGTGCTCGACGTTGGCTGTGGCACTGCCATTCTCTCCATGTACGTCCCCTTCTCCGGCGCAATCGGCCAGTCCCACAACATTTTCTGCTCGCGCCAGATCTAATCGGCGTCTCGTCGCAGGTTCGCCGCCAAGGCCGGCGCCAAGCATGTCATTGGTGTCGACATGTCCACCATCATCTTCAAGGCACGCGAGATTGTCAAGGCCAACGGCCTGTCCGACAAGATCACCCTTCTCCAGGGCAAGATGGAGGAGGTTGAGCTCCCCTACCCCAAGGTCGATATCATCATCTCCGAATGGATGGGATACTTCCTTCTCTACGAGTCCATGCTGGACACTGTCCTGTATGCGCGCGACACCTATCTGAACAAGGACGGCCTCATCTTCCCCGACAAGGCCACCATCTTTTTCGCTGGTATTGAGGATGGCGACTACAAGGAGGAGAAGATTGGATGTGAGTATCTTGTTCGCCCCACTGTCATTTTGACCGCATCTCTAACTATGCTTTCTAGTCTGGGACAACGTCTATGGATTTGATTACTCCCCGTTGAAGGAGACAGCTCTGTCCGAGCCTCTCGTCGATACTGTTGACATTAAGACCGTCATCACCGATCCTACCCCCGTTCTCACTCTCGATCTCTACACATGCACAACCGCCGACTTGGCCTTCGCAACCCCCTTCAAGCTCTCTGTCAAGCGCGATGACTTCATCCACGCTTTCGTCTCATGGTTCGACATTGACTTCACAGCCTGCCACAAGCCCATCCGCTTCTCAACAGGACCCCACACCAAATACACCCACTGGAAGCAGACTGTCTTCTACCTCAAGGACGTCCTCACCGTCCAGCAGGGCGAAGAGGTCGTGTGCCACCTCGACGTCAAGCCCAACTCTAAGAACAGGCGTGATCTTGACATCACGGTCGCATACGAACTGGAGACCCAGGACCCTAACCGGGCCGCTAAGGGTGAGAGCGAGTACCGGATGTGCTAGATGCCTCCGAAGAGGGTCGCTATACCAGTAGATGGAGAAATGAGTTGGCATCGTAGGATTGGCATGGAGAGATATACGAAGCGAGAGAGATTTGTGAGGCGGCTGGCGTCATGCATCTTATTATGTTGGCACAAATGGGTAGAAAAAATCGAAGCGCCAGGGATGGTGGCTGGTTTACGAACCGTTATGAGTGATACCACGAACAGCACTCCGGGGCTACCCAAACCACTTGCATTCAATAGATCATTTTTCTTGGGCTTGGATGGAGCAATCTCATGATAATACACGAGGCATATTGGTAGTGATGGTAAGCGATGAGAATCCAAACGTACATTTTCATGAAATTTGATAAAATCTTCATTCATCAACTTATTGGGAAGAGTGCGTTGATCGGTCTCTTGATCGCCGCTCATACGCCCCAGATAAATTTGTAAGTATCTAACGCCTATCCAGAACTTTTGTGTCAAAACCGTCTCCTTCCTATGGGCCGTTCTCTATCCCTTCACGAACACGCCCATTCCTGCTGCAAATTGCGGTTCTCCCACCGCCTCAATCAGATGGAGATGCCCCTAGGAGCCACCGTCTTGTTTGACGATGTAGGCAACCTTGTTGGCCAGCTCGTCAGCCTCGGAGCGGGTGGCGGCCTCGGCGTAGACACGGCATGCGTTTTCGGTGCCGCTGGCGCGAGCGAAGGAGCGGCCGCTGGCGTACTTCTTGACGACTTGGTCGATCTGGTCTTGAGTGCCGGCCGGGTGGCTGAGGCGGCGCTCGGCGTCGGTGGTCTGGAAGAGGTCCTTGTTACCGACCTCGACGCGGACGAGACGGTTGGGGAGGTCAGTGTAGGTCATGGCCCAGTCCTTAAGGGACCATGCCTTGTGAGCGAGAATGACCTCCACCATAAGCATATCGGAAAGGGCGTCGCCGACAGTCTGGTTAATGAGATCTGCCACGGCAGCAAGGGTCTCCAGAGCGTCCTTTTGCGCGGGGGATTGAGGCTTCGTCTCGCTGAAGGCGCGTACAGCCTCCTGAGAAAAGACAACGGTGCCGTGGCCGTTGGCTTCGAAGTAGACGCCAACGTCAAACTGGCAGGCGACGTGGTGGAGGTGCTTGACGCCCGTGGGGGTGCACACGACTGGGAGTCCGAGGTGTTTCTCGATATAGTTGGTGCTGGCACCGTTGGCGTAGGCAGTCTGAACGACACCGATTCGGAGATCATCCTTAAGACCGGCAGAAGTGACCAGGTCGCCGATGAATGAGGCGTTGAGTGATGAGATGCGGTCGCCATCGAGCATGAAGAAACCCGTGTCGGGGTCGATCCAGTAGTAGATCAAGCGGTCGGCGTCGCCATCGAGAGAGCATCCTCGGACACCCGGGACGGGCTTCGGGATGGGAGGGGCTCGTTGCTTGGTCTTGACGAAGTCGGCTCCAGACTAGCGGGCTTGTCAGCAACATGGTCTCATTTCGGATAGAGCAAAGGTAAGCTTACATCAAGGTTGAGAACTTCGGGGCGGAGCACATCATCATTTGCGACCTTGATATCAAGGCCAGTGACGTCCTTGGGAATGTATTTGAGCAGCTCATGTAGCTTGGGACCCCCAACACCGTTGGCGCAGTCGACCACCAGCTGACCTTGGATCTTTCTCCCGCGTAGAGCTTTTACGAATGCCTCTGAGAGCTTCTCGTAGTAGCCGACTTCGCTCACTTTGCCGTATGCTTTGGGAGTGCCCTCGGTGTTGATGCAGCGGGTTAGGTAGTGGAGCTGAGGGGTGGTGAGGATCTTGAAGTCGGTGTATTCGGTGCCGGCGGCCTCGAAGGAGTCGGCCAGGGCGGCGACGAGCTTGTGGCCCGAGGGACGAGTGTCGCGGCCGTAGACAACGCGGCCAGGTGTGGTGACATCGATCTTCAGCTGGGCAGCAAGGGCCTTGTAGGTGTTGAGGAGCTCCTGGTCCGAGGGGGAGTTGACGAGGGTGGTGGCATAAGCCTCCCACTCCTGCTCGAGCATCTCGCCCATGGGATCCACGATCTTGACGCCATTGTCGACGGCTGGGTTGTGGCTAGCGGTGATCATAACACCGATGGTCTGGCCATTGAGCTTGCGGCTTCGCAGGCCGGACAGCAAGCCGACGCGGAAGGCGACGCCGTCGAGCAGGTCGGCCTTCATGCGGAACCCCGCAGTGCCATACTTGTAGATGTGATCGGGAACGATGGGATGCTTGGCGGAAGCAGCGAGGATCTGGGCGTCCATGGTTGTGGGGATCAACGCGCTTGGCGGCGGTTCGGTGACGATGGGGAGTTTTTAGTGAGACAAGAAGCCTCTGATGTATTTAAAAAAGAAGAGAAGAGAGAAGAAGACGAGTGGAAGTGGGATGAGCGAGTTCCCAGGCTGGCGGAACGAGGCCAGCTCTGGATCCTGCCCACAGCAAGCTGACACGAGCCAACCCCACCGCGGGCCCCGCGCTTAGTTATTTATGGGTGCTGTGGCGGGTGCATAAAATCGTGCGTTACAGAAGGAAGGCCCGCTAATAAGCCTCACATAATAAACGACCGCGGGCGATCCTGCTACGGCTCCATGATAGCGAGACTACCACTAAACCGGATTGGGACACAAGAGAATGCACGTGCTGTCGTGTCACTCACGCTGCTAAGACCCGAGACACTCGTCGACGCGAGGCAGCCATCGCGACTACACATTCACGTACGGGTTGTCGCTCGACGCTGCCTTGTCGCTGCACCTTGCTCGAGCGACGCTCTTTTTGGGATTATTTGGAGACATTTGGCTCTCATTTGCTCCCCCCTTGCAAGATGGAAGATGCCGAATCCGCGAATCCACTGCTGCTTGGTTGGGTCAAGGAATGGCTTGACCTCGCTAGGGAGCGAAACTCGAAGGGCATAACAACCTACAGACACGCCTACAACTCCCTCAAGGCTTGCCCAATTACCTTCGCGCACCCATCACAATTGCAGCAGCTCAAAGGCTTTGGGCCCAAGCTCTGCGAACGTCTCGAAGATAAGCTTAAACAGCACTGTCAAGCCAATGGTCTTCCCGCGCCAAAGCGCCCACGGGGGAGGAAGTCCTTGGTATCAGGCCAAGACGGCGAAGCAGAAGATGGAGAGGAGTCAGGGAGGCCAGCAAAGAAGGCGCGGAAACCGAAAGCCTATGTTCCTGCGTTTCGCTCTGGAGCATACGCCTTGGTTGTAACCCTCTCAACTCAGGAAGAAGACGCCACTATTGGCATGACTAAGGCCGATCTCACTGAAGCGGCCCAATCTCATTGCGATTCGTCATTTACGGCTCCGAATGACCCAACCAAGTTCTACACGGCGTGGAACTCAATGAAGACTTTGCTCACGAAGGAGCTGGTTTATGAAAGGGGGCGACCGCTGCGAAGGTATGCCCTGACCGACGAGGGATGGGAAGTCGTGAATCGTATCAAGGAGACAGCTCAGTGGCAGGCCGAGAATGATGACGATGAACCGCAGCCCACGCAGCCCAATGTCGAACAGCAGTCTGGTTCGCGGTCACGAGAGCGGTCTCTGTCAGTGGAAGTGGGCGAGGCTGCGGTACCCCCCTCCTCTTACAAAGATGTCATACCAGATGGCCCGATGGTCGCTAGCGATTCTGGTCTGCCCAAGTTCACCCCTATTAGACTACCGCCTGGGTCCTTTTCAGTTCACTTAGTTCTCGACGTTCGCGAAGTCAGGGCCAAGACTGATCGCGACTATATGCAGGAAGAACTTTCAAAACAGGGAGTTAAACCTATAATGAGGAGCATGGAGCTAGGGGATGCCCAATGGATTGCCAAGTGCCATGATCCTACTCTTCTGCCAAGAAATGGTGCTGAGGGTGACGAAGTCGTCCTGGACTGGATCGTGGAGAGAAAACGACTGGATGATCTGGTCGGAAGTATCAAAGACGGTCGATTTCACGAGCAAAAGTTTCGACTGAAGCGATCTGGTGTGAAGAAAGTCATCTACATTATTGAGGAAATTACGATGGACCCAGCATCAATACAACGCTACCACGAGGCTGTGAAGTCAGCCATAGCATCAACACAGGTGGTGAACGGCTACTTCGTAAAGAAGACAGCTAAAATGGACGAGACGATTAAATATCTGGCTCGAATGACCACGATGCTAAAGCGGACTTACGAGAACAAGCACTTGAACGTTATTCCGACAAAGGTCATCACTGCGCAGAACTACATACCCCTCCTAACCCACCTGAGAGAACAGGAGCCATCAACTGGGTACTACATCAGCTATCCTGCATTTTCGTCAATGGCGTCAAAGTCCGAGATGATGACCCTCAGAGATGTGTTCCTCAAGATGCTCATGACGACCAGGGGTGTGACGGGAGAACGCGCCATGGAAATACAGAGACGATGGAAGACTCCGTACGATCTTGTCAAGGCATTTGACGCTTGTGGGTCGGGGGAGGAAGGACTCAAGCGCAAGCGCGATATGGTATTTGGGCAGACGAGCCAGCTCGTAGGAAGAAAGAAGATTACCAAAGCCTTGAGTCAAAAGATTGCCGAGGTTTGGGGAAATGCTTAATTGACGACGAAGGTGTGGAGACTATGATACCCATGACAGAGACAACCTTAAGACATTATACAACATTTCTTATTGCTTCGCTCCAAGAGCTTGGGCCACGATTCTTTCCACCATCTTCTCCAACAAAGGGATCCCGGTGGCGCCTGCATCTCCGCCCAAAATGCCAGCCAGAGATTTCTGGGCATACTTGGCCATCATATCAACCTCGATGTTGATGGTATCGCCCTTCTTCTTCTCTGCTATCACCACCCGACTCTGGGTGTAGACAATGAGCATGATCTCAAACCAGCCTTCAAGGTCGTTGACTTGGGTGACGGTTAAGCTCGTGCCATCCAGGGCAATGAAGCCTTTGAATACAATGAACTGCATCATTGAGCGGTTCTTGGGCTGGAAGCGATAGGTCAGAGCGTTGCCGTCCTTTTCAACTGACAGAATCTCGGCAGTGGTGTCGACATGGCCCTGCACAAAATGTCCGCCCATGTGCGTATCAGCACGAACCGCTGGCTCCAGGTTCACGCGGCTGCCCTCGACAAGCTGGCCAAGGTCCGTGATGCGCAAGGTCTCCGGGGCGACGCCCACCACAAAGCTACTGGGCTTCTTGAAAGAAGTCACTGTGAGGCAAACGCCGTTGACGGCAATGGAGTCGCCATCCTTGCAGTCTGAGAGAAGGGTGGATTCAGGACCGAGAGAGATGGTCAAGTCCGCACTACCGGTAGAAGCATCGGTGGCATGTACGGAGACCACTACAGTTTGTCAGAGGAGACGAGTCTTCGTTCCTGAACATTACTACTAACCTCCAATCTCCTCGACAATTCCGGTAAACATGGCGGTGCTAAGAGACGCTGAGAGCGTTTGGGTGATGGGAAATGACGGAGACAAATCAACTCAATGACTCAACCAATGCCAAATGGTGACTTTCCCAGCACAGCAGGGACGAGATGTGCTATCAAAGGTAATAAATGAAGGGGGAAACAGTTGATAAAGAGACAACTCGCCAGCGAACTCTGAACGGACGGATATATCTCAGGTACATATGCGATGCTAATGGATCGTTAGGGGCGGATTACCAATGATATTCAAGCCTCGGTCATCCTCGTTGAGTCATGGCGCGCGACCAGCGGGGACTTCACGATGACGGCCTTGCAGCCCCGCGGTGATGCCCCGCAGCAGGCCGTTATCGATAAGGATCCACCCAAATTTTTCTATCCCCCACCCAACGCCATCGCAACCTACAGCTAGGCGCAAACAATCTTCTCGACAACCTTCGCCTACACCATCGCATTTACCTCAGAGCTATTCCATTTGATAGCGGTTTTACAAAACTCTCGAGCTCTCTCAGAGGTGGCTACAACATTCGAAAAGACCCCGCCAGTCTCTCAAATTACACTTTCAAACAAGTTGCGATGGCGCCCTCAAGGCCCGTTAGTAAGAAGGGCAAGCCCGATGTGGGCAAGCTTCTCATCGACGCCGAGACCCAACTTGAGGTTGGAAACCTAGATGAGGCCGTCGCAATTGCCGAGCAGGCACTCGAGACTACCGGACATGGTGGTGACTTCGAGCTGAGCGCCCTCAACCTTCTAGCGACTATCCATGTGGAGATGGGCGACATTGACGATGCGCGAGCTTGTTTTGAGCGCGCGGTGAAACTCGACGAGGACGGTACTATGGACGAAAAAGTTGGAGGCGGACCAGAAAAGTTCCTTCTTTTGGCTCAGCTTAGCGAAGAGGGTGGCCGGGATAGCGTCACCTGGTTCGAGCGTGGTGCTTCAGCATTGCGGAAACAGATCCAAATGCTTTCCGATCTTGCGACCAAAACACGGGTGCAGCAGGAAACCATCGCCGAGAAGCAGCAGAAACTGGGAGGCGTCCTCTGCGCCGTCGCCGAGGTTTACATGACGGACTTGTCGTGGGAGGCCGATGCCGAGAAACGGTGCGAAACCTTGGTAACCGAAGCCATGCTGATCGCGCCCGAATCCCCCGAGACGTGGCAGACAGTCGCGAACGTGCGCATTTCACAGGAGCGTCTAGACGAAGCCAAGACGGCTCTGCAACGGAGTCTGGAGCTGTGGCAGGATCTGCCGCCTGAGCACCCAGCTGTGCCCGAATTTCCGACCCGAATCGGCCTCGCGCGACTACTTCTGGAGACGGAATTGGAGGACGACGCGTTGCGAGTTCTGGAGCGCCTGGTCACCGACGACGACACCAGCGTAGAGGCTTGGTATCTCGGTGGATGGTGCCTATATATCATGGGCGACAAGGCATGCAGTGCCACACCGCAGAAAAACGGAACTTCCAGCGGTGGCGATGAGTGGAAGTCAACGTGGAAGACATCGCGACAATGGCTTACACAATGCCTGAAACTATATCAGCTGCAGGACTACGAGGACGAGAGGTTAGGCGAACATGCCAATGAACTTCTGCAAAGCATCAGCAAGGAGATTGGAGCTCCCGTTGGCGAGGAACTGGAGGAGTGGGAGGACGCTACCGATGAGGAAGACGACGATGAGGATGAGGAGATGCAAGGATAGAGCCCTTCGAGGAACTTCCGTTGGTTAGGCATTGGCATTGGACGGCGTTTGGACAGAAAAAAAAAAGGCATGTCTGTGAGAACTGTGTTTGAGATATTTAGATAGTAAAGAAGGTCGGGATCAACCCGAGGCATATCTACCCAATTATTTCGTGGCAATTCTACGCCATGAGGTCTACCCTACTCTCTCCGGTCGTTCAGTGAACGTTGCTCAAAACCCTCCTTCTCGGCAACCAATTTGCCAAATGAACCCCATCAAAGCCCAAACTCCAAGCAATGCATTCATGCGTCTGTCACTTATACAGCATCCACCTTGAGTTTTTCGACAGCCTCAATTGGCATATCGTCGTCGTCTTCTTCCACCTTGCCAGCCAATCCTCGTTCCCAAAGCTGCCTACCAGACAGTTTGACGGGCTCCTTGACCCTGGCCTTTTTCAGCTCAGCTAGCCTCTCGTCCTCTTCCTTCTGTTCTTGCTCCTCCATCTCTTTGATGAAACCCTCACGCCACTTCGTAAATGACTCGGGGGTCACGGACGTCCCGTGGAATTTCTTGTTCTCTTCGCGCTCGGCAGCCAGGAGAGCCTCTTCCTGCACCGCCGCGACTACGTCTTTTCTCTCCTGGACGAGCTGCTCTGCTGAATCCTTCAAGGTTGACACCAATGTGAAGATCATGGCCATACCGAGATTCTCCTGGATGGTGTCGACGAGGCTTTCAAGAAGCCGGTCGCGGTCCTCGGCGACGTTGAAGTGCTCGTGCAAGGGGGCGTTGGGAGGGGAGAGGATGTCGAGGCGGGGAGGTTCGTCAGGGTAATCAGCCGGGTAGCGCACTTGTAGTAGCATAGTGGGAGGGTCCATGTCTTCTTCGTCGAGGATATCCAGCGCAACTGATATTCTGAACTCGGTTTCGGAGATATCTAACGGGAGGAATTGTTAGTAAAAGAGCTTATAGCGCTTTACTTGCGCGAGCCCTGAGTCTGCTAACCTGTGATTTCCTCCGGGAAGATAGATTCGAGCACCTCTCGCTCTTCGACCTGCTCTTCGCGCCCCATGATTGAAAACTCCCTCCTGGAGATTGTGTGAGAGCAGTAAAAGAATGACGTCGGCTCAGTAAAATATGCTTGCAGAATGGATTGGATGTGACCTGAGACTACGAGACTACGAGATGCCGCAGATGCTCTCTCTCATGAAAGTGGGGAGGTTCCCCATAGCGGGGTGGGCTGCTCAACCAAGACTAGCGTGGCGTTCACCGCCCGGCAATTCGACAATTTTTTTTGGGCAGATTTCGGTTGGTTATCGCAGCAGAAGCTGGAGGCTGCTGAATCCATTTGCTAGATCGCCCAGATCGAAACTTCAACAACCAAGTTCGACAATCCACCGCAAAAATGGCTACCAAGAGTGTTACCACCGGCAGTAAGAGAAAGGTCAGCACTAGCGGCAAGGGGAAATCCAGCGACAAGATCAAGAAGCCTAGACTGGACGAGGACCAGATCAAGGTCAAACGTGCACCCAAGCAGGATCGGGAGGAGGATGCCGAGGACGCCTCAGATTCTGAAGATGGCGGCGCAGCCTTAGAACATGGGAAGCCGCCAAAGAGAGAGTACAAGAACACCAATGGCGAGAAACCAGCCAACCCGAACCCGAGTATGCTCTTCCTATGCTTGGTGATGGCCCCGCCGCAGCTACTAATTCTGCCCAGGTCAATCTTCACGCGAGTCGCATCTCAAGCAAAAGCAATTAGCCAACGACCGGAGAGCAGCGAAGCCTCTGGCCGATGAGCTTCAGCGCACAAAGAAGATCTGGGAGAGATTGCGCCGGAAATCGCACGTCCCCAAGGAGGAGAGGAAGGAGCTCGTCGACGAGCTGTTCACCATCATCACTGGGCGTATCAAGGACTTTGTCCTCAAGCACGACGCCGTCCGAGCTGTGCAGACCGCCATCAAATACGCGACTGCCGAGCAAAGGAGGCAGATTGCCCGGGAGCTCAAGGGGACCTACATTCAGCTTGCTGAGAGCCGATATGCCAAGTTCCTAATTGGAAAGCTTCTGGTTCAGAACGACGACGAGATTCGCGATATCATCATCCCTGAGTTCTACGGCAAGGTCCGCAAGCTGATCAACCACGCCGAGGCGTCTTGGATTCTGGACGACGTTTACCGTGGTGTTGCAACCAAAGAGCAGAAGGCCATCCTATTGAGAGAGTGGTACGGACCCGAATTTTCGCTCAAGGAACTGAATAAGGAGGCAAACCCAACCTCTGAGTTGAGCGTGATTATCGAAGCCGAACCCAGCAAACGCGGTTTCATCATGCGAAGCTTGGTGGAAATGATCAACTCCCTTATCAACAAGAAGATGACGGGCTTCACCATGCTTCACGATGCCATGCTGCAATATTTCCTCAGCACACAGCCCGAGACGGAGGAGTTCACTGAATTCTTCGAGCTGGTCAAGGGAGACGAGGGTGGTGATTTGTTGAAGAATCTGGCTTTCACTCGCTCTGGAGCACGTCTGGTCTGCTTGCTGCTGGCCCACGGCCTAGCAAAAGACCGAAAGCAGATCCTGAAGACATACAAGGATACTTATCTCCCGATGTCGGGAGACCAGTACGGCCACGTCATTATTCTGACGGCCTACGATGTCGTCGACGACACGAAGCTATCTTCCAAGAGCATCTTCCCGGAAATCCTGGGCGAGGGCGAAGAAAACCTTGCACAAAACATTGTCGCGGCTGCCAACAATGCCTACGCCAGAACGACGATCCTTTACCTATTCGAGGGACTGTCCAAAGCCCTCTTCCCTACCAGCCACTCTTTCGACGTTGAGGTCTTGGAGCAGGTGCGGGAGATCCGCCAGAGGACGAGTAAGAAGGATGAAGACGTTCGACGTGGCGAGTTGGTCACTTTTATCTCGCCACAGCTGATCTCTGCCATTGAGTCTGCGTCCGCAGACCTAGTTTCGACAGCCTTTGGCTGCCAGTTTGTGGCCGACGTCCTGCTCAGCGGAGTCGGCGACAAGGAGAAAGCGCTTGAGGAAATTGCACAAGCTGCTACGGGCGATCCGAGCTCTGAGCCGGCGGAGGACGACATGACGCCCAAGGCCCACATATCTCGTACTCCCTTTGGCGGGCGGATGCTGAAGTCGCTGATTCAGGGGGGCAAGTTTGACAAGGCAACGGGCAAGATCACGCTGATCGACCCGCCGCTGGACTTTGCAAATGTGCTGTACCCCGTGATCAAGGAGTACATCATGGATTGGGCAACCGGGCCGAGCTCGTTTGCCGTCGTCGGCCTCCTAGAGGCGGGCGACTTCAGCCATGCCGAGGCGCTGAAGAAGACACTCAAGAAGAACAAGAAGGCGCTGGAGAAGGCGGCGACGGAGGAGACGACCGAGCAAAAGGCAGGGCGGGAAGCCCACGAGGCGGCGCCGACAAAGGCTGTGAAGAAGGGCAAGAAGAAGGGCGAGCGGAACGTGGGCAACATGGGCAGCAAGCTACTGCTTGAGAAGCTGTGAAGGGCAAGGGGGTTTGCGGAGGGATCGGAATAGAGAGACAGCGCTGCTGCACGCAGAGAGGACGTATGGTTCTGAAGCATATGATGCGCTAGGCGTTAGGATTCAGGGTCTTCATAGGGTTAATTGACGGCTTGAAAGCAACTATAACAAGGATGATGCAGTGGTGAAGGTCTCGGATCGCAGTCTCGGTGGCAGTCTCGGTGGCAGTCTTGGTGATGCTGCTGCTTGGATACCTATGTGAACAGTGAGTGTATCCCAGCTCCCGCCCCCCCTGGCAGTTGGAGATTCTCCAGGACTTTTGTTTGTACTACCCAAGGTGGTGTAACACGACCCTCTCCATCTCTCTACGTGACAACAACAACCAACACAAGCTCCCGCAAGGCAGAGTGAAGAGAGCGTAGAGAGAGGCTGGGAGGCCCCGTCGCACAGGGCTGTGTATCGCCCAGTTTGCCCACCGGTTCTGCAGGATGCCGCACCTCCTATTTCCCCAGATGGATGGGCTGCTGGGGACTGTTGGTTCCTGTTGCAGCAGGATCCGATGGCTGATCTACCGCGTCTTGTGTGACACCCCTGAAGCCCAAGTAGATGACGCGGTGGTGTTGTTGTTCCTGGATCCTGATGGTGTAGGCTATTTGGACGTGCCCCTGTATGCAAGCCTCTGCAGGTACTCTCATCTAGTTGAAGTACTCACCCAGATGCAGACTCAGTTGATCTCCATATCAGAATAGTTGGGGAGATGTTCCTACATATACCCATGGATATTTATAAGGAGCATAATTAAAGTCCATGAAATGATAGGCCGTGTGCCAGCAGCTAACGGCTAGCATAAATGTTTCAAGCCGCCCAGTCACTTGACCGCGTTGCAATCTTGGAAGTCTGCTCTGATGCACTGTCACATCTTCTTCGCCTCATCTCTCGTCTCTTGTCCCTCTCACTTCTCACTTCTCATTTTCTCACCTCCCACACACACTCCCCGGAGCTCGCACTGTCTCACCGGTGGGAAGAGTCACGCAGACGTCGTTTCGTGCTTCGCTTTTCTGTTTCTCCATCATCGTTTCTGTATCTCGAGGAGGTTGAGGTGTCCAGGTGTTAGCAACTGTTCGTGAACCTTCCGTCACCTGCTTCCTCGTCCACAGAGATCTTGCGGGTTCTCAGAGCTCCGGGCAGTAGCACACTCGCCCTTCCTCCTTCTCCTCCACAACACTCCCCGCCAGCCACGCAACTCCTGCAATGCACATCAATGTGCCCCGACAAACCAATATCCCCCCAGACATCTGCCCACCAGATAAAAACTTGTACTATTGCAGTGGCGCCGGCTATACTTGTTGCTCCGTCAATCCTTGCGAGAATTACGAATGTCCCGACGACCACGAGGAAAAGGGCACAGGCTCTAGCAGCACAGAAGGAGACGGTGCCAGCATCTCGTCCACAGCGGGCGCCGTCTTCATCACGTCGTCCGACGATTGGCCGCCAACAACAATAACATTCCCCGACACGACAACGGACTCCGACACGATGACTTCAGCGGCCATGACTTCAGAGGCCATGACGGATTCGGGAACCACTCGCACCATCCCCAACAACTCGCGGGTCACGGTGACGAGGAAGACCACCATCGTAACCGACAAGACCCCCACCCCCCAACCTTCGACGACACCTACAGAGAGTTACGTGTTTGGGACAGGTTCGACAGTCTCAACTATCGACACCGCTCCCACAGTAGTTACGGGCGACAATTGGGACTCCCATGGGCCGAAGAGGCGGCGGCGGCTTCTCAACGGGTGCCATTGCCGGGGCGGCTGTTGGCGGCGTCGTCGTCCTTACCACTCTCGCTCTCATCTTCGTCTTCCTCCGCCGCCGCCGCCGCCGAAGCAAGGGCCTCGGTCGATCCCGCTCCAACGCAACGTCCACCGGCCGCCGATCCAGCGCAGAGAAGAAGACAGCGCCGCAGACAATGTCGGCTCACACCACAGGCACCCAGGAGAGCGGAGACCCCTTTGCGCCTTTCGGAGGTTAGTACTCATACTCCCCGATTTCCCACTTTTCAGAGATGCTAACCTTGCCCACAGGACGCATCGACAGGCCAAACGACCCTCTCCGACCCCCGAGCGGCACCTTTGAGATGGACGCCACGAGCAGTGTCCCAGTAGAGCTACCCGCCACGAACGAAACCGTCTCCCCCGTGAGCCCTCGCCCAGGACCTCATCCACCAGACGAGAACCCTCCCCATCAGAGAGCAGGCCCAGCAGACCCACAAGCCAACCTCAACGCCTCGTTGACGGATCGCCGGCAAAACAATTATGTGAACCACTGGAACCAGTACCGCAGCCTAGGACAGGAGGACCGTAGGAACTAGGCAGGTTGATAGCCGGACGATATGCGAGAGGCGGCTTGAAGAGCATTTGCTGGCGTTGTGCGTAATACCCTATCTTGATGTATAAACTGCTTGAGAAGTTGAGAAGACAGTGACCGTCGTCGACAAGAGGGCATGGCCTGGTCCCAAGAGAATGCGGAAGGGGAATCTAAACAAAGGCAGAAGAAACCGCCTATATAGAAACCAAAACTCATCTTTCATTTCATCTTCGTCGTGAAGATCAATAAGGTACTAGACTAGGTAGTACAAGCAATTCTCTGTCCAAGTTTGCGGGGTATTCTCACACACGTACTCTCAATGTGTCTGTGTCTTGTTGCAGAGCCCGCCGTCCCTGCCATGCGCCTGAAAATGCAAAAGGGGGTAAAACGTTTACAGAAAATTTCGTCACTCTTGAGCCCGCCATCCGTCTTATGCCGTCCCGGTTTTTTTTTTAATCTTCAGCCCTCCGCTCCCAAAAAGACAGAAAGGTTAAAGTGGAAAATCACATACGCCCGTGGTCATTTCACTCCGTGGTTGTTGCATCACTTGAGTACTGCTGGGGCGAACGATCACGCCGTCTGCAGCTTGGAAATCTCGTCGAGTAGGTCCTGCAGGTCGTCGTCCTTGATCTTGTCGGCCAGCGATGGGATCAACGTTTTGGCTTCATCGGCGTTTTCGCAACACAGTGAACCTAAGGGGGCAAGTCAGCTTGGGGAGAACGCAGCCACATAGGGAAATGGCAGGGGGCGGCGAGTCGGACCCAGTTGTGCGCGCTCGAACTTGGCCAGGTCCTTGTGTGCGCTGAGCAAGCGCTCCACGGCCTCGACGTTTTCCTTCTTGGTGAAGCGGGCAAAATGGTCCAGGTAGTTAAGCGTCTGGTTCAGCATTCTAGAAGAGGAAGAGAAACGAGTTAGGCGGACCGTGGACTATGAGAGACTGTGAAGTAGTGAGAAGGGGGGTTTGGCGGGGATAGAGCGTACTCGGTCTCATTCACGTTTTTGCGGTCGTTGCGGCGCTTGGCGACAAGGGCATTTAGGACCAGCGAGGCCTCGGAGAGCGTGAGGGTATCGACGTTCTGGAACTCGCCCAGGTTGAGATCCACGGATGCCTCCTCGTTGCCTGGGGGCGGCGGCTTGGGGCGCGATGTGCGGTGGTGGTTCATTGTGGGTTGGAGTTGGTGGGAGATGGGAGTGATGGTTCGCAGTCGGATCGCGTACACGCGGCGGGAGGTTCGAGGTCGTCGCGATGCGTAAAATCCAGCGACGGGCGAGTTTGCGTACAGTACCAGAGGGGTGTTTGGTCAGCGGTGATGCGTGGTGGTGCGTCGCAATGCGTGGCGGTGCGTGCGAGGTTGATGTTCAAGACAATGAAAGAACGAGTTCGTCCGAAGGCGGAATGAGGCTGAAGGATGGAAGTCGGAGCTCCCCTGCCAATGCAAATGCGATATAGTGGGGCTGGGCGACGGAGGTGGACGTGCAGTGTGGCAGCCGTGTCAACTCAACACCAGCAACGGATTCATACAGCGATACAACTCACAGCACAAGCCTTCAGAACGAGGTTACAATCTCACATCTCTCATTTCCTTACAAGCCACAAACAAACGTCATTCATAAACTCAACTCAGGAGCCTTCCAATCAGCGAACCACCGCCTTTCCTTAGAGCACTCTCTCACAGTCCATGGTCGTCCGTCGATGGACCGGTGAGCCTGACGGGCCAAGCGGAACCTGATATCGGAAGTGTATGGGCCACCCGCCAGACTCAACGCCATGTAAGTCAGATCCTCTCACGCGATGTTATACGTCGACGTATTTCGGCATCTAACCTCTGCCCAGGACTGTCTTCGCCCTCATCATCATCAACAAGGCCGGCGGCTTGGTCTATAACAAGAACTTCACCGACACCGGCCTCAACAAGATCAGCACCAACGACTACCTCGTTCTAGCAGGCACATTTCACGGGTAAACCTTCTCCTCCTCCTGTTCAGGATCTCCAACTCATCACCACTTCCCTCAGCATCCACGCCATCACCGCGCGCCTGAACCCTATCAAGGCCCTCTCGGCCGCTGCGCTCGGTGGCAATAGACCCGAACCTGCGTCGGGGCTCGAGGTGCTCGAGACGGAGAACTTCCGAATGCAGTGCTTCAACACGCTGACGGGAACCAAATTCCTGCTTTTCACCGATGCCACGCAGGCGAATGTGGATGTCATTATCAGGAGGACCTATGACCTCTACTCGGATTATGTTATGAAGAACCCCTTTTACTCTTTGGAGATGCCCATTCGCTGCGACATCTTTGACCGGAAACTACTGTCATATATCAGAGAGATCAACAACCGATAGACGGTCTTGGAATTAGCTGGCGCCAAGGCGCACATTGGTTGCCTCGGCATGGATGAGGAAGAATTAGACTTAAGTAGACTCAAGGCTAGGCAAACGCAACGGAAATGATTTGATTTGGGCCATCTAAACCCTCTGACCCGTCTATTGTACAATTACTGATAAGCCGTACGGACCGAGTTCAAAGACTATGAAGTGTCCATCTCTTCACCGTCACCCTTCTTTCCGCTGTCCTTCTTATCGCCCGATCCGCTTCCTTGGCCGGACTCATCTTCCTCCTTGACGCCCTCGAGTGACGCCTTCTTGGCCGCCTCCTCTTCTTCCCGCGCCTGCTTCTCCTGTCGCGCCTTCTCTTCCTCCATACTCATACGTAGAGCAAGGGCAAGCTCCGGTTCCATAGCGGGATCAAACCCAAACTCAAACTCCTCGTTTCCACCTCCCATGCCGCCGGAGCCGCCGGGCGCCGTAGCGTTCTCGCCCAGGAGGATAGGCGTCGCAATCAGCTGGTCGCTGAGGAGCTTGCTGCTGGGGGGGATGACGACGAGATGACAGCCTTCGTTGGCCTTGACGTTGTCGCTGAAGAGCTGCAGCTTCTTCTCCGTGCTATCGTCGTCGAGATCGCCGAATAGAATAAAGTCAACGGCGATGGAAGCTTTCTTCATTTTCTTAGCAAGAAGAGTGAGCTCCTTCTCCGTCTCTTCGATTGGCGAGCAAACGAAGACGATTATCCGTTGACGTTGAGATCGGTTCTGTCGGTGCTTAAGGGCGAGCTAGTCGGGGGAAGTCAGCGAGGGAACGAGCACCGATAGGATGGGGTTGACGCATACTGTTGCTACTTGGATGCACGTCTTCAGGTGTGAGGAGCCGCCAATCTTCTTCTTCGTCCGGTGCAGGCCCTCAAGGATCTTGCCCTGCTCTGTGGTGAGGGTGACGAGCACCTCAGGGCCCTTGCCTCCCATGCTCATCAGGCCGACCGACGACTCGGGGTTGCCTTGTGTAATGGTCTGGAAGAGGATGTTGACGGCGTCCACTTGCGAGTCGAATCGGGTCGGTTGGTAGTCGCCATTCCTGCTGCTCTCGCTGTTGTCCACGACAACCATTACCGCCTCGAGAACCATCTTGGCGTCTGTTCGCGGGGCCTATTTCTCAGTAGGTGGTGAGTCGGAGAAGTAGGTGACAATGTGGTGGCGGTCTCGGACGAAGGATGCTGATGATCGTGCTGGTGCTGAGCTTGGATGGAGGTGAGAAGGCTGGCTGGCGGCGAGGCAAGCTCCAGGTGTCGTAAGGCAGTTCAGCCTGCCGGGCGTCCAAGCGCTAGAGCTACAACGGAACCGGGTTGATAATGCTAACAGGCACCTTAGGCGGAGAGAGAGATACTTTGTTGGAGGCTCTTAACAGCTGTATTAAGCAGTGGAGAGCAGGTACCAGACCCACCCTCGCGCAGGTCTCACCCTTGCAGGCAAAGCTGAGCTTACCTAATCCCTCCAAGCGCCCAAGCGCCCCGTTTGTTTACTTTGGACGTCCACCGCTACAATATCCATACAGGCGCGCTTGAGATCACCACCAAACTTGCGCATCACAACCCTTGCTACGCGCAGCGCGTCATAACATACAGAAGACCAACGCCTTCGATCAGCCCGCCCACCGACCTTCGCATAGCATGGCCCCCGTACGAACGAAAAAGCGTCCTTCAGACCAGACCACACCTCCAACAAGAAAACAAGTCACAATGGCAGACCAGTTGGTTCCCTTGAAAGCAGGAAGCCCATCAACACCACAACGAAGGAGTCCGATCAAGAAGCGAAAAGGCGCCATTTCGCTGCAGCAAAAGCAAGCCCTGATTGACAACCTGCAACTTGAAAGTAGGGCTCCCCGATATCCCACAATCCGGCCAACTTGCTGACATCATGCGCAGTCACAGAACGCGCTCGACGACTTCGAGCCCAGTACAATATCCAGGCACAAGGCCTAAAGGCGCGTATTGAAATACGCATCAACAGAATCCCGCCGTCTCTGCGAAAAGCACAAATGGGCGAACTTCTGCTCAAATGCCTGGACCAGGAAGAGAAGCGGACAACTCGACAGACCGTTACGGCGAAGGAGCCTGCAACTCGGGCAAGCCCCCATAAGCTGAGACAAGCACCTACTCATGCTGCGAAACCAGCTGGTCGCGCTCCAAAGCGTATGAGGTTGGTGCCAGCTTATGTCTTTTGTCTTAACCCGCTAATATGTGGTTGTAGCGATGTCATCTCGGGAAACAAGGAGAACGACATGGACCTTGTCGAAAATGCCAAGAAGAGGTTACGGGCTGCTGTGGCCGAGAATAACCCTCCCATTCGCCCAGCACAAGTTTTGTCACCGACGTCGTCGAATTCACGCCTGGCGAATCGTTCCCGACCTGCGTCCCCCACAAAGTCTCAGATCGCACGACCGGCTTCGCCATTAAAGAGCAGCGGCACGTCACGTTCCGCCGCTGCGACAAGCGTCTTGTCAAACCTAGTAGAGAAGGCCAAGGCGACGCGAGCTGCAAGCAACAGGAAGGTGACTGCAACTTCAAACGCTAGCTCGAGCTCAACCGGCACAACTGCAGCCACAAGAACGAGACGGGCCGCGGCCCCTGCAGCGCCGCGAGCGCCCACATCACGACCAGCTACAAGAAACGCTCGCCGCGCTAGTGGCAACAGCGAGTCGAGTGAAACTAGCACGGCAACTGTGGTAAAGCGACGGGCTGCTCCCAAAGCAGCACCGGCAGCACCGGCGCCCAAGAAGGGAATGATGAACTCCATTAGAAAAGGCGTTGCGGGAGCGACCGGAAAGAAGGCGGCGGCAAAGGCGGCGGCTCCTGCGCCAGCAGCTGGCACCGGACGAGTGCTACGGAAGCGAGGCTAAAGCATAGCGTGGCATGGTTGATGGGATTTGTTCTTATGGATGGCGTTGCTAGGAAAGCAGGGCGGAAATGGCATGAGACCTCTAGGTTGGTCAAATGGCAGAATGGATATGTACGGGGGACTGGACTGGACTGGAAACGGGAGTATTTGAGCATCTTAAAGACGTCTTGTCTAGGCCTTAGCCAGCAATGAATTGGTTATGAATGCTGCGGCGCTACTGCATTTGCTGCCCTCTCAGCCGCGGCAGCCGCAAGCTTCTTCTTCTTCTTCTCGTCGATAAGCTCAATGTGATCCTCAGGTATCTCCTTGTACTTTAGCAGCAAAAACTCCTCAACCTCGTCGCTCACGTCGCCCTGCACGACAATCTCCTCTCCTCCGCTCGCAACCTTGGTCACGGATGATCCGGTAGCAAATTTCTTGCCCAGATCCTTTGCGACCTATGTCTCGTTAGTATCGGCACGTGCCTCCCACCACATTCAACCTACCTTCTTTAAATCCAGGCCGAATGCCTCCAGACCGATTACAGCCGTCACATGCTTCTTCTTGTTCCGCTCGATGCGCTTGATGGTGATGACGCTCTTGGCCAGCTTGTCTGCTTGCTTAGCCTCGGCAGCTTCAGCCTTGGCGGCCTTCTTCTGGGCGTCTTTGGCGGCTCGCTTCTGGGCATCGACGGACAGGGACGCGGTCGCTGCTTCTAGGGCCTCTGGGGAGAGTAGTGTCAGCGTGTGTTGGAGGGTCAATGGGAGGAGGACAGCGAGGAGATGGGGGTGGTCAAACCTGCGGACCAGATGCGGTCGTACATGACCTTCTCGTTCTTCTGTAGCCATTCCTGACACTTGCGCACGGTGCCGCCGTATTCGCAGTACTACTCGGTAATCACTGAGCGGGAAGCTCGTCGGGGACGGGAGGTGAGGGGACGGAAGCACACCTCTGGGGGGAGCGAACAGACTGCAAGAAAACATCACGGATCAGCTCAGATAGACATTGCAGAAGAAGACGCAGACGCGAGACGGAGGCGACGACGTACCGCCGCAGTATACTACATGACGGCCCTGGGCCTCGCCCTCGAGCTGGTCTGAGTCTGCCATGTGGATGGTCTGGGAGCGCAGGCTCTTTTGGGGGTGTGATAACAGTATGAGAGCAGATATTAGAGCTCTTGGGTTTTGATGGTGAGACGCGTTACTCCTCGGTGCAAACACTAAGATGGATGCTATTATTCCAGGTTTGTATGGTACCGTCCTAGATCATTGGATGGCGGGGTAAAATTGCCATGGAGGGGCTCGCAGCAGCAGTAACGTCAGGCTCATCAGCGGGCGACGACGGGTGGGGCCGCTGTTGGTCTGCTTTCAGCCTCAGGCATGAGTGAGATTGAAGACGGGATGAAAGAGGCCAGGATATATCTCCGGCTGTACCCCCGGCTAGACAGGAGATATTTCTACCACCATCGATCAAGATGACTTTGAATTCCCCTCCCATGAACAGCAGAATGAGTACTACTAATACTAATAGCGATATGACTAAACAGCAGATTGAAGATATGGTTGGAAGATTTGCCTTGGACGAACTGAAGAGTAAATGCGTGGATGAGATCTTTGCCAAGCTCAAGATTGAACGTGAGTTGACTTCAATCCGCTCTGATTTGACACTGACAGCATAGTTGGTGATAATTCTCTGCGGACTGGACTGAGCACCCCTTCGTCTGAAGAGGCTCAAAGTCCTCGGGTCGAGCCGACAGAGCCATATCGGAAAGCGGCGTATCAAGCAACTGTTGAAGACGTGACTGACTGCCAAGCCAACGTGGCCAAGCCTCTCGGGTCTGAAAGGCGGCATGATTCCCAAGCAAACTTCTCTGCTTCGGGTTGTAGTCCACCATCTTCCGTCTTTTCCGAATCATCCAAGGTTTCCAGCATGTCGTCAAAGCCAGACATGCTAAGACCTGCTATTCCCCTGTACCTTGTAAAAAAAGAAAAGGTTTCCCTGCGGAAGAAAAAATCAACACACTAAAGAATAGCAAGAACGTAGCCATTTATACTTTTAATAGAAGAAAACCCTCGGCATACTGGAAACAGAAACCGAACTGATTCATGTGGCTCATCATTTCTCGGAATGTGCCGCGACCACTTGAATAGTATCTTACAATGCCGATAGAATGAAATGCTGATTTGAAACCACAAAGGAGTAAGTTCCGACAACAGTCTTCCCTCCCGGTTTAAGTACTCCTTCACAATCAGCCTATTCAGGAAACACGATTATCGGTTGTATCTGCAACGAGAACAAGCCGTGATATGGCATCGTCCACACTGATATATGAAGTGAGGCAATCGATCGCCATAACCTTCGCATATGTGACAGCCTTTGAGCCTTTGCCAACGTTAGTGGCGGCATTCATGATTCTGCTCAAGGTTACGCATCTCTCTTACTACCAAGTCATAGTGTGCCGCTCCCTGAACATGCCTAACGGCCCTGTTCACAATGATGTTTGCTCTAGCTTGAAGCATGGATTGCGACTATTAGGTGCAGTCACAAGATTTCCATTTTCGACCACAAAGATAACAGAACTCGTAACCGCAGCGGCAGGCTGATAATGCCGCTTATTAGTCTTAGAGCGACCTCGGAGAACTACCTTAAGTATATAGGCTTACTAATATGATGGCATCTATATTAAAGCTTAATAATACTACTATAATTAGTATAGCGCTGCTAATAGTTCTCGACTGCTAGGCGCTCTAGCTATTATACTGCTTTATCTTAGGGATAGTTACGCTTCTTATGCAAAGGGCCCTTATAAGTATAATAAGTAGTTTAATATAATAGGGGAAACTAGTGGCCTGTGGCCTCCTGTTAAACCCGAGCTACAATGTACACTGGGCTCCGCAGCCTAAACCTGGAAAACGAGCTGTATTATATAATCTTAAAATTAAAAGTAGACTAGCGCAGTTAGGATGCTTAAAGCAGCCCTTAGAGAGGGGTAAATGCCACAAGCAAGATCAATCAATCATCTATAAGTCTAATAATTAAGAGTCTTAGAGCCGATCTAAAATAGGCGGCTGTAACTACCGAAGCCCCTATATTCGAACCCAGAAAAGGTCTAATTTCTCAGCGAAAGCCCTCTGGACTAAAGTTTATTCGCTAGGGGGGTGTGTTAAACTAAGTATAAGGACCTATAAGAAAGCCTCTAAAAATAAGTGGCATGCCTCTGTTTTTAGCTGAACGGGTTTAATAATTAAGAGTCTTAGAGTTACTTAAAAAAGAATAAACAGCTATAACTACTAAATAGAGAACTAAAAAAGTAAGAATAAACCTTAATCTAAAGAAATAAAGATATTAAAATAAAATTAAAAAATATTAACTAAGACCTACCTTCTTAATAGCCTAATTAACTAGAATGCTTTTAAATAAAATTATATCTTAAAGTTAACTACTAAAAGAGTATTTTATTTTATATAACTTAGTAATCTAATATAATTTAATTAGCTTTAAATTAAAGAACTAAAAAGGCTAGAATACTTAAATTATATAGTAAAAGTTAGAGCTAAAGAGGGTAAAGTAACTTTAAAGTTTAAGTAAGAAGAAGAACCTGTAAAATATTATAATAAGCTTCTTACTAAGAATTAGGAGGATATAAAAGCTGAAATAACCCTCTATTAAATTAATCTAAAGTGGTTTATAAAGCAAGCAGATAGAATCTGAAATATACTTAATTAGCTGATTAAAAAGCTAGTCTTATATTATATTAAAATATATACTTTAGCAATAATTAGATTAGAGGAATATAATAATATTTCTCTATTTTTTATTAATCTTAAAGCTATATATAAAGTGAATAATACTTTATAAAAAAAATAAATATAATAAAGTATATTTTAATATACTAAAGGAAGGAATAAGTAATAAAATAAACTAATAAAAATAGATTATTAAGTAGAAAAATGCTATAAATATAATAAAACTTTAAAAAGTAATAGAAAGCTTTAATTTATTTACCTAATTTAAAGATCTTAAATAAGTATTAAATTATAAGTTTAAATTAATTTTATATATTAAGAAGAACTAGAACTAAAAAGAAATTAAAAATAGAAGTTATTAACTAGCTATTTTTATAATTAAATTTTAAGATAAGCTTTATAATAATAAAGAATTACTTATAAAACTAAATAAAGTAAAAATTATAAAAAGAAGCTTTAGACTAATATTCTAAGCCTTAGATATTAAAATATAAGGCAGATTAAAATTATAAGCCTTTAATATAAAAAAATTAAAAATAACTTAAGTTATTAACTAAAAACTTAAGTAAATAAAGAAAGAAGTAATAATAATAAGCTTTAAATATAATAGAAATATATATTTTATATAACTCTAAGTATTATAGAGTAAATATATTAAATTATTAAGTAACTTTTCTAAAGATAATATTATTAAAGTTTATTAAGTTAGAAAAAAAAATAAAAGAATAGAAATAAAGATTTAAAACTAAACTTAAAGTCAGAAAGCTATATAAAAAGCTTAAAAATAAGAAAGAAAGCTTATAAAAAGAGATATAATAATAGTAATTATTATAAACTTAAATCTTAGAAAAGGCAGCTTTATTTCTAATAGAGTAAAATAATTACTTATTAAAGAACTTAGTAATATTAAATTTAAAAACTACTCTCTATCTTTTTAATAAAATTATAAGATTCTAAAATTTTAAATAATTAACTAAGAATAAGTTTATATTTATAAAATTAAATAAGCTTTTAATTATAAGCTATAAGAATATTAACTTATATATTTAAAACCTATAAAAAGAATCTTATTAGCTTATTTTAAATTATATTACCTATTACTTATAGATAGAAATAAACCTAATCTTCTTATAAAAACTATAAAAAAAGAGGTATTAATAAGATTAATAAAATACTAATAATATTATTTATTATAATAATAATGCTATATTTTATAAAATAAGTTAATATTATAATTAGTATATATTAAAATATATACCTAAAAATGCAAAATAAGTTGTATTTTTTATAAGAAAATTACTTTATAACTCCTAGATTATAAAAGAGCTATAAAGAGTAGTAGTAATAAGATAGTATTAAAAACTTAGCTACTTTAGCTTAAAGGCACTTAAGAACTTACTTAACTATATAAAAAGAGCAAGAATTAAAAGCCTAATAATAGTCTAATATAATATTTATAGAATTAGAAAGGTAAAATAAAAGAAATATTATAAAGAGTAATAATAAAGCTTAAAACTTAGAGAATAAGTCTCTATTAATTTTTATAATTATTTAAAAGAAATTAGTAACTTTAAATTATATATTATAATTATAAATAGGGAAATAAATTATACTTAGAACTATTAGTTTAAGATATATAATAAGAAGAGCCTACTTATAATACTTAAATACCTTATAAATATACTTAAAAAAAGATATAAAGTCTAATTATAAATAATAGAAATAGATAATAAGTTATAAAGCAATTAAATAATCCGCATATAGTTATAATAAAAAAGTTATTAAAGTTAATAAAAATGCATTATATATATAAGTATAGAATAGCTTAGAGGAGTATTTTAAGAGAATAGTAAAAGAAAAAGCAAGGCTACTTACTCTTAATAATAACCTGCTAAAAGAACTATAGCTAGAAATAATAAGAATAGCAATTTATCTTTTAAATTAAATACTAAAATAAAGGCTTAAGTGGAAGATTTTATATAAGAGCTTTCTTTCTAAAGTCTTAGGTATAGAAATTAGAAATTAAACTTAATTATAAATTATATACTTAAAGATTATTAAATATAAAGTATTTATAATAATTAAGAAAGTATAATTAAAATAATAATAGCTTAAGTTAAGAACCTTATTAAAAATATAAATTAGTTACTTAATAGGATATAACTCTTAAAATATCTTTTAAATCTAAAACCTAATTATAAACTATATATATATAACTTATAATATTAAATTTAATAAAAAAGATATATTTAATATAAATAAAAACTATATATAAGAAATAATAAGTAAAAGTATACTTAAAGAAATCCAAGAAAAAATAAAAGCTCTTATATATATAGAATAAGTAAACTAAGTTATAATACTAATATAGAGAGAAGATAAGATTAATACTTATAGTTAAGATATAATACTTAAGAATATAATTAGAAACCTAAAGATATAAAAAGAAATAGAAAGTAAGGAAATATAAGCTAAAAGTGAAAAATATATCTTATTATACTTTAAACTATTTCTAATACTACTTAAAAGCCTTATATCTAGCTTTCTAACTTATATAATAAAATATAAGAGAGAATAAGAAAGAAGTAAGCCTTAATAAAAGGACTTATTAGAAATATATTAAAATAGAACTATTATATATAATACTAAAAGGCATCTTAAAATAATTAAAGAAGTCTTATATAATAAGTCTATAATATTAGAAGTAAAAGCTAAAGTCTTTTAAGAATAATATATATAGAGTATAGCAAGGCACTTATATAAGCCGGAAAATGCCTTATATAACTTAAATAAAGCATCTTTAGTTCTAATAGCTTTAAGTATTATATTTACTTATAAGATTCAGCACCTTAGCGCCCTATAGGGCATAAATATCCCTTGCATACTAAACCTATAGGGGCTAGTGATATTGCAGCTCTACCCCCACCTAATATTAAAATTTGCTATATTACTATATTATTAAATTTCTCTTTATATAACCCTATTATATATCTTTAGTATTTTCCCTATTAATTAGGGCCTGCTAATAATACTGCCTCTTTAGGAAGTTAATCCTAATATATAGAAGCTTAGGGCTTACTATAGGCTAAAGTGGAAATCTTTTAAGAACTATATAATATAATAAATAAAGCTAATTACTTAAATTAAATATACTTATTTTAATATTAAAAGACTTAAGATTTTAGTCTTTATAATATATTATTAAGTATTTAATAAATATTAGCAGGTTTATTAGCAGCTTATAATATTAAAAGCTATTACTTTTTAGCTAATTCCTTACTAAATAATTTAATACTAATAGTCTTATAAGAAAATAATTATTAAAGGAAAACTCCTATATTATTACCTTAAATAGCCTGAGTTAGAAGAGACTTTATATTTTACTTTTCTTAAAGCCTAAGCTATAGGCCGGATTATTACTATTATATAGTTTTAAAAGACTATAAAAGAGATCTTTATCACTTAGAACCTTATATATAAGAACCTTTTTACCTTTTTAATTAGCTAGTAGCTAGGCTTTACTGCGAGATATAATATTATTTATTACTATATTATAAAGTAAGCTACTAAATAGCCAGAGGAATATATAAAGATTATAAATTTCTTCTTTAATTTATTTAATATATTTCCTTAAAAAAGATATATTAGTATTACTTTCTTAATAAGATCTTAAGCTTACTATTATATTACTTTACTAAGTATTAAATTCTTAATTATAATAAGACTCTAATCCCTTTTAAATATATTAATAGCTATATATATAACTTATAAGGCGCCTATATTATTAATATTAAGGCAGATAAGTTAGAGTGGAATAAGTAATAAGTTATACTAGTATTATATATCTTTACTAATAGCAAGCTATAGCTATTACCTAAGCTAATCTTTTATAGGGCACTACTGTCTAATAACTATAATTATAAAGAGAAATATTATCTCTATACTAAAGATATTATTATAGAGTTTAATTTAATAGCTTATAATAATAAAGAGCTACTTCTTAAGTAAGTAAAAGAGAAATATAGCCCTCTTATTAGTAATAGTACTTATAATAACTATCTTTTTATTATAAATATAGCTGTCTTTTATAAGATTAAAGAGGTACTTATATAGTTATAGAAGTAGAAGGTTATTATAGCACTAATACTATTAGGCTATATAAGTCTTCTTTAACTATTAGATATAGCAGTTAATAAGCTATTTAAAAACTAGCTTTATAAGGCTATAGAGGAATATATACTTAATAAGGAAGCTAAGGGAAAGATTATATAGTCTGTTAGTAATAAATATATAATAATAATATATATAGTTATTATAGCTATTAAATGCCTTTAGGAATAATTATAGCTAATTAAGAAAGTATTTATAAAGTATAGTATTAGTATATAGCCTAATAATATTAAGAATAAGAAGATTAAAATAAAGAATATCTCTTATAGCCTTATTAACTTTACTAGTTAGGAAATAGCGCCTATAATTATTATTAAGAATAAGAAGGTTATAAATAGGCTATTAAATGCAAAAGAGATTAGCCTAAATAGCAATAATTTTAGGACTGCAGTCTCTTTCTTTTAAGTTAAAAACTTAAAGGTTATATTATAAATATAAGGTCTTAAGCTCTTAAGTAATAAGAAAGCCTTAAAGATATAGATCCTAAACTATAACTTATAATAGTAGGATAACTAGTTAAATACTACTATAATAGCTAAATCTTCTTACTACTTATAATATAACCCTAACCTTTTATTAAATTAGTTCTAATACTTTCTTTATTCTTTTATTATATATTATATAGCTTTATTTTATTAAAGAATAGGCTTAATAAGCTAATAACTAATCTCTCTTATTTACTTATAATAAAGACTATTTTTATTAAGAGAAATACCTATTTTAATACTTAGGCTTAAGAGATTATAATATTATAAATTATAGGTCTATTTAATCTTAAAATACTTAGCTTTAAAGAAGTTATTTATAATATCTAATTAGTTAGCTAAAAGTTAATAATTTTAATTAAATACTTATAAACTATAATAATTGCATTTTCTCTAGCTTTAAGAGCTATTATAGCTGGCTTTATTAGCTATTATAGCTATTATATAGTATATATATATAGCAGATTAATAGGCTAATAGTAGCTAAGTTTCTTAACTAATATTATTATAGCTTATATAAGAGAGTAGATAAACTATAGGGCTAGTAGGGCCCTAGTAAGGCGCTAAGGTACTGAATTTTATAAGTAAATATAGTAGTAAAATGCTAAGTATTATTAAACCCGAGCTATAATATGCACTGGGTTCCGCAGCCTAAACCTGGAAAATAAGCTATATTATATAATCTTAAAATTAAAAGTAGACTAATATAGTTAGGATACTTAAAGCAGCTCTTAAAAAGAGGTAAATACTATAAATAAGATTAATTAATTATTTATAAGTTTAATAATTAAAAGTCTTAAAATTATTTAAAAAGAATAAGTAATTATAACTATTAAATAGAGAACTAAAAAGCAAGAATAAATCTTAATTTAAAGAAATAAAAATATAAAGATAAAACTAAAAGATATTAATTAAAACCTATCTTTTTAATAATTTAATTAACTAGAATACTTTTAAATAAAGCTATATCTTAAAGTTAATTATTAAAAGAGTATTTTATTTTATATAACTTAGTAATTTAATATAATTTAATTAGCTTTAAATTAAAGAGCTAAAAAGGCTAGAATACTTAAATTATATAATAAAAATTAAAATTAAAGAGAATAAAATAACTCTAAAATTTAAGTAAAAAGAAAAACTTATAAAATATTATAATAAGCTTTTTACTAAGAATTAAGAAAATATAAAAGCTAAAATAACTCTTTATTAAACTAATTTAAAGCAGTTTATAAAATAAATAAATAGAATCTAAAATATACTTAATTAGCTAATTAAAAAGCTAGCCTTATATTATATTAAAATATATACTTTAATAATAACTAGATTAAAAGAATATAATAATATTTCTTTATTCTTTATTAACTTTAAAGCTATATATAAAGTAAATAATACTTTATAAAAGAAATAAGTATATAAAGTATATTTTAATATATTAAAAAAAGAAATAAGTATATAAAGTATTATTTTAATATATTAAAAAAAGAAATAAGTAATAAAATAAATTAATAAGAATAAATTATTAAATAAAAAAAGGTAATAAATATAGTAAAATTCTAAAAAATAGTAGAAAGTCTTAATTTATTTATTTAATTTAAAGATCTTAAATAAGTATTAAATTATAAGTTTAAAATAATCCTATATATTAAAAAGAATTAAAATTAAAAAAAAAATTAAAAATAGAAGCTATTAATTAGCTACTTTTATAATTAAATTTTAAAATAAACTTTATAATAATAAAGAGTTATTTATAAAGTTAAATAAATTAAAGATTATAAAAGGGAGCTTTAGACTAATATTCTAAGCCTTAGATATTAAAATATAAAATAGATTAAAATTATAAGCCTCTAATATAAAGAGTTAAAAGCAATTTAAACTATTAACTAAGAACTTAAGTAAATAAAAAAAAGAAGTAATAATAATAAGCTTTAAATATAATAAAGATATATATTCTATATAACTCTAAGTATTATAAAGCAAATATATTAAACTATTAAATAGCTTTTTTAAAAATAATACTACTAAAGTTTATTAAGTTAAAAAAGAAGATAAAAGAATAAAAATAAAGATTTAAAACTAAACCTAAAGTTAAAAAGCTATATAAAAAGCTTAAAAGTAAGAAAGAAAGCTTATAAAAAGAGATATAATAATAGTAATTATTATAAACTTAAATCTTAGAAAAGGCAGCTTTATTCCTAGTAAAATAAAATAATTACTTATTAAAGAACTTAATAATATTAGATTTAAGAACTACTCTCTACCTTTTTAATAAAATTATAAGATTCTGAAATTTTAAATAATTAACTAAGAATAAGTTTATATTTATAGAATTAAATAAGCTTCTAATTATAGGCTATAAGGATATTAACTTATATATCTAAAACCTATAAAAAGAGCCTTATTAGCTTATCTTAAATTGCATTACTTACTGCCTATAGATAGAAATAAACCTAATCTCCCTATAAAAACTATAGAAAAAGAGGTATTAATAGGATTAATAAAATACTAATAATATTATTTATTATAATAGTAGTGCTGCACTTTATAGAATAACCTAATATTATAATTAATATATATTAGAATATATACTTAAAAATGCAAAATAAGCTATATTTTTTATAAGAAGATTACTTTATAATTCCTAGACTATAAGAAAGCTATAAAGAGTAATAGTAATAAGATAATATTAAAAACTTAGCTATTCTAGCCTAAAAGCACTTAAGAATCTACTTAATTATATAAAAAAAGGCAAGAATTAAGGGCCTAATAACAGTCTAATATAATATTTATAGAATTAGAAAGGTAAAATAAAAAAAATACTATAAAGAGTAATAATAAAGCTTAAAACCTAAAGAATAAGTCTTTATTAACTTTTATAACTATTTAAAAAGAATTAATAACTTTAAATTATATATTATAATTATAAATAGGGAAATAAACTATATTTAGAACTATTACTTTAAGATATATAATAAGAAAAGCCTATTTATAATACTTAAACACCTTATAAATATATTAGAAAAAAGATATAGAGTCTAATTATAAATAATAAAAACAGATAATAAGCTATAAAGCAGCTAAATAATTTATATATAGTTATAATAAAAGATTATTAAAGTTAATAAAAGTGTATTATATATATAAGTATAGAATAACTTAAAAGAGTATTTTAAAAAAGTAATAAAAGAAAAGGCAAGACTACTTACTCTTAATAATAATCTACTAAAAGAATTATAGCTAGAAATAATAAAAATAGCTATTTATCTCTTAAATTAAATACTAAAATAAAGGCTTAAGTAGAAGACTTTATATAAGAGCTTCCTTTCTAAAGTCTTAAATATAAAAATTAGAAATTAAACTTAATTATAAATTATATACTTAAAGACTATTAAATATAAAGTATTTATAATAATTAAAAAAATATAATTAAAATAATAATAACTTAAGTTAAGAACCTTATTAAAGATATAAATTAGTTACTTAATAAAATATAACTCTTAAAATATCTTTTAAATCTAAAACCTAATTACTAACTATATATATATAACCTATAATATTAAATTTAATAAAGAAGATATATTTAATATAAATAAAGACTATATATAAGAAATAATAAGTAAAAATATACTTAAAGAAATTTAAAAAAAGAATAAAAGCTTTTATATATATAAAATAAGTAGACTAGGTTATAATACTAATATAAGAAGAAGATAAGATTAATACCTATAGTTAAGATATAATACTTAAGAATATAATTAGAGACTTAAAAATATAGGAAGAAATAGAAGGCAAAAAAATACAAGCTAAAAATAAAAAATATATCTTATTATACTTTAAACTATTTCTAATACTACTTAAAAGCTTTATATTTAGCTTTCTAACTTATATAATAAAATATAAGAGAGAATAAGAAAAAAGTAAGTCTTAATAAAAGGACTTATTAGAAATATATTAAGTGTTTTATATAGGGATAATAATTATATTACTTAGAAAGAATAGAAAGACTATTCTTATAAAAGTAATATATAACTAATTTAAATATAAAAAGTTAAAACCTAAAAGTAAAGATTAAATAGTAGAATTAAATCTTAAACTTATAAAGTATAAATACTATTAAAAAAAACCTGCTTTTAATACTAAGTTCTTATAGTAGCTTATAAAAATATAAATTTAAGAATAAATTTAAGAAAGTAGAAAAATTATATTTAAAAAGCTATTAAGAAATAGAATCTTAGATTAAGATATTAAGAATTAATTCTTAAATATATAACTCCTAAGTATTAGACTATATATAAGTATATACTTATAAGTTTAATAAATAAAAGTATTTTTAAAAATATAAAGCTAAGACTTATTATTTAAGAAGACTAATAATAAAAGGCAACTATAGAAAATATATATATAGTAATTTTAGCTAGGAAGTTCTTTATATATTACTAGTAATAGCTATAATAGTTAGTAAAGTATANTTANATAGTANTTANAATATATATCTTATATTATTTAAATAATAAAATACTNNNNANCTTCTTANANTNNAGNTAAA